>ML268580.1:0-20082 GCA_005239495.1 Nicotiana undulata | reverse complement strand
ATATATATATATATATATATTCATGTTGGTTTCTTTTGATTATTTACATTTGTTGTTGTAAGCGTGTTGAAAGTGTTGGTTGTTCAGTTGATTCTATCATGGTACGTAATGACTGACTTGGGTTGACAGTGTTACGGTGATTATATATATTCGGGATGATATTATTGTGGAATGTTATTGCTTAAAGCTTACGGGCTATACTGTTTTCTGTTTGAAATTTTGGAAATAAAATTTGGTGTGATAAGGGGGCTGTGATAAGGGGGATGTGATAAGGGTGGATAATTTATTGTGATACGGGTGACTACATTAATTGTGATATTGTGAATAGGTGGGATCGGGTTGCACGCCGCAACAAGACAGTGAAAATGGGGAATAATGATGTTTTGCTGATTTTTAAAATTTAAATGATTTGAAAATTCTTGTTTTACTCTACAATTGTTCTTATATTTCATACGTGTGTTTATTTTAAAGTAAAGTTTGGAAACTTGGAGATTTACTTGAGTATTGGTTATAAGTGAGACCTGGAAAAGGCAGCTGAGTTATTTTATTGTTGTGCAGTATTTGTTTATTTGTTTAGAATTCCTTTCTTGCTTTATTATTTATATTGTCACAGGTTATATTGTTAATGCACTGTCGTAGCCTCGTCACTACTTCGTCGAGGTTAGGCTCGGCACTTACTCAGTACATGTGGTCGGTTGTACTGATACTACACTCTGCACTCTTTTGTGCAGATCCAGGTACTAGCCAGCAGTAGAGATTGTTAGCGCAACCACCTATTTACCCGGAGACACAAGGTATATCTGTCGGCGTTCGCAGATTCCGAGAGTCTTCTCCTATTTCATATACGTTGTTTTATTATATTCAGAACAGTTATACTATTTCTTTCAACCCAGTATTTGTAGTATTCTTTAGTAGTTCGTGAATTGTAACACCAGACTGTAGGTAGTCCTAGATCTATTTATATACTTAGCTCATGGTCCGCTTTGTTTAATTGCTTATTATATTATATATCCTTTGATCATTTACTTAAGCATAAATATATTGATTTATGCTTAAGTAAATGATCAAAGGAAATTAGTTAATCGAATTCTAACATTGGCTTGCCTAGCAAGTATGGTGTTAGGCGCCATCATGATCCCTAAGGTTGGGAATTTGGGTCGTGACAACAACGCTCATAATAATAAGAAAAATTAAACTTTCTGAACAAACCATTCATTAGGATTTAAAGTGAGCGTTCAAATATTGGCCAACTTTGTATAATGTTTATGTTTTAATACAATAATGTAGATTTTACTAGGAAGGAGAAATAGCACATTACACCTTAATTGTATATTTTACTAAACGAAATATCCAATGACATTATTAACTAAACATATTGTGATAAGTTATGTGTCTTTTATATTTTGATGATTTAACTAACTTCATATGAGAACCAGACAGGAAACCTGTTACACAACCTCAAAGTGCTCAGAACAACAAGTCACATGTCTGGCAAAAGTTTCTAACTGATCTGTCAGAGAAATGGTAGAGGGAACGGATGGCTATCAGTTCCTCAGTGACAGTACAAGTCAACTCCTTACAGCTGTTAAAGTCACTACAATGCTTCTCTGCACAAGTACAGCGATGTTGACCACAAAACTATAGAGAAAAACTTCGAACCAAAGAAGATCCTCATATGTGGTATTGGATCAGACGAGTATAACATAATTTCAGCTTGTCAATCTGCCAATGAGATCCGGGAGGCTCTCAAAACCACACATAAAGGAACAACTCAAGTCAAGAAGTCAAAGATCGACATGCTCACTACTGAGTATGAAATTTTTAGGATGAAGATGATGAGTCCATTCAGGACATGCATACTCGACTCACCTTAATCATCAATGATCTCCACTCTCTAGGATCATTCCAAGGAACAAAATGGTCAGGAAAATACTCAATGTATTACTAGTTTCTTGGAGAGAAAAGTCAATGCTATCAAAGAGGCAAAAGATCTACAAATTGACGAGCTTATTAGAAATCTAAAGACCTATGAAATGAAGAAAAATAAGGACTATGAAATAAGAGAACCCAAAAAGAATAAAAACCTTGTCCTCAAGGCAGACAACAATGAATCAAGTGGTGAGGATACTGACATGGCCTATTTGACAAGGATATTTCAAAAAATGGTTCGTAGAAATGGAGGCATTCCAAAAAAGGCCACCTTCAGTAGACCAAAAACTATGAATCTGTCATAAATGCGGGAAGCCAGAACATTTCATCAAAGATTGTCCTCTCCACAAGCAAAACCAGTACAAACAAAACACCCAAGAGAAACCCGGTTTCTAACAAAGAGAAAAGATGCCGCTAACAATATTGTGAAACAAGCTTTTGCTTTATGGGGAGATTCCTCCGGTGAATCTGAGAGAGATGATGAATAAGGAGACACCTCCATGATGTCCCTTGAAAGCGAAGCAGTTGAATATGACTCCATCTTTGCTCCGATGGCAAAATCTGACAAGGATGAAGATGATGATGACGATGAGGGAGAAGTGAAAGGAAGCAACCAAAGATGGTATATGGATAGCGGGTGCTCTAAGCATATGACAGGAAGCACGGATAAGTTCTTTTCACTCAAAACCCTGCAAGGTGGGAGTATGTCCTTTGGAAATAGAAAAAAGGGATACATTCTGGGTGTTGGAAGACTTGGGAAGACACTCACTCACTTAATTGAGAATGTGTACTATGTGAATGACCTGAAATACAGCCTACTAAGTGTCTCTCAAATCTGCGACAAAGGAAACAAAGTTGAATTCTTATCAAAGACTTGCATAGTCACAATCTTGTGAATGATGAAGTGGTTCTAATGGCAAAAAGATTCAAAACATCTACGTTTCTGATTTTGAGTCCTTGAACAGTGGGGATCTTACATGTTTGAGTGATGTTGATGATGATGCTGAGTTGTGGCACAGAATATTGGGACACGCAAGCTTCTCCCTGTTGAACAAACTGGTTAAGAAGGACATGGTTCGCGGGCTTCCTAAGTCAAGGTTCAAGGATCACAAGGTGTGTGATGCATGTGTAAGAGGAAAGCAAGTTAGTTCCTCTTTCAAGCCAAAAAAAAGAAGTAAGCTACCCGAGGCCACTATATCTTTTTCATATGGAATTGTGTGGACCTATGAGGGTTCCCAGTAGAGGAGGAAAGCAATATATTTTTGTCATAGTTGATGGCTACTCCAGATTCACATGGACCTTGTTCCTCAGAGCCAAGGATGAAACTTTTCCAGTCTTTGTTTTCTTCGTGAAGCAAATTCAAGTGAAAATGAGTCATAATATTGTAAGCATAAGATCTGATCATGGTACAGAGTGCGACAATGCAAAATTCGACCAATTCTGTGCTGAAAATAGTATAAGTCATAATTTTTCAGCTCCCAGAACACCCCAACAAAATGGTGTTGTGGAGAGGAAAAATAGGACTCTTAAAGACATGGCAAGTATGATTCTAATTGATAGTGGTGTCCCAAAAAGCTTTGGGGAGGAGGCGGTGAACACTGCATGCTATTTGATAAACAGGTGCATGATCAGGCCCCTCTTAAACATGACCCCGTATGAACTGCTGAACGGGAGAAAACCCAAGCTGACTCACCTAAGAACGTTTGGTTGCAAATGTTTCGTTATTAATAATGGTAAGGAAGCATTGGGAAAATTTGATTCCAAAAGTGATGAATGAATCTTTATTAGATACAAGGTCTACAACAAAAAGACTCAATGTGTTGAAGAAAGCATGCATGTAATCTTTGATGAATCACACCACTTAATTGGGGAATATTCACATGATAAGAATGATCAAGATGGAGAGCAGTCAAAGGTTCCTAGAAAATTTATTGATATGGAAAATGGAAAAGGCAGATCTAATGAGTCAGGTCAAGGAATCTAACAAAAAAGATGCAACAGAACCTCCAACTGATTCAGAGGAACATGGTTCCTACATTACAACAACTGAAACATAAAATAGACTTGGTGATGCCGTGAAAGGAACTCCTGATGTTGAGCGGAGAAGTGTCACTCACTCTTCCATTGATGCTAACGATGGATCCAATTCAGAGGAACCCGTTTCTTCTCACAATGAGATTTAGGTGTCCAACTGGAAGCACAAAAAAATACATCCTCTCTAGAATGTGATCACTCCTCTTGATTCAGGGATTCAAACCAGATCAAAGACAACAAATATGTTTTCCTTCTCAGCTTTTCTTTCTCAATTGAGTCCAAAAATATCAAGGAAGCATTGAAAGATGTTGAATGGATTACTGTTATGTAAGATGAACTCCATCAATTTGAGAGGAACAATTTATGGCACCTGATTCCTCGACCTTCAAATAGAACTATTATAGGAACAAGGTGGGTGTTCAGAAACAAGCTTGATGAGTTTGGGAATACAATAAGGAACAATGTCAGGTTCGTTGTTCAAGGCTATCATCAAGAGGAAGGTATTGACTATGATAAGACTTTTGCTCCAGTTGTACTAATGGAAGCCATCAGAATTTTCATTGCCTTTGAATTTCATATGGAATTAAAATTGTTCCAAATGAATGTTAAGGGTGCATTTCTAAATGGGTATTTAAAGGAATAAGTCTTTGTCAAACAACCACTTGGTTTCGAATGTCATGAGCATTCTGAAAATGTATTCAAGCTCGATAAGGCACTATATAGTTTAGAGCAGGATCCTAGTGCATGGTATGAAAGGTTGTCTAGGTTCCTTCTGGAAAATGGCTTTACAAGAGGGAAAACTTACAACAATCTCTATTTGAAAAAACGGGGAAGGAACCTACTAATGGTGCAAGTTTATGTTGACGACATCATCTTTGGTGCAACAAATGATTACTTATGTGAGGACATTCCTAAGCTTATGGGAAGTGAGTTTCAAATGAGCATGATGGGCGAACTAAACTTCTTCCTAGGTCTGCAAGTTAAGCAAACTCCTAAGGGAGAGATGATAAGTCAGTAGAAATACATTAAAGAGCTTCCGAAGAGATTTGAGATGGAAAGTTCAAAAACCAGTGATACTCTTATTTCCACTGCCACTCATCTGTACATGGATGAACCTGGTTTTCCAGTGAATGAAACCATGTATAGAGATATCACTGGTTCACTCTTATATCTCATAGCCAGCAGACATGATATTGGGTTCAGCGTGGGATTATGTGCTAAATTCCAATCAAGTCCAAAGGAATCCCATCGGAAAATTGCCAAGAGAACTCTGAGGTATCTCAGAGGAACACAGGACCTGGTCCTCTATTATCCTTCAACTGACAATTTCAACCTAGTTGGGTATGCTGATGCTGATTATGCTGGTTATCTAGTGGATAGAAAGAGCACATCTGGGATAGCCCAGTTTTTTGGGATCATGTTTGATTTCATGGGGTACAAAGAAACAAAACTCTATGACTCTTTCTACTACAGAAGATGAATATGTGCCAGCTGCTTTTTGTTGTGCTCAACTGCCGTGGATCAAGAAACAACTGAAATATTTTGGTGTGTTTACTGATTTTGTGCCATTACTGTGTGACAACACAAGTGCTATCAACATGGAAAAGAATCTGGTTCAACATAAAAGGACAAAGCACATTGATGTACGACATCATTTTCTCAGGGATAATGTTGAAAAGGATCTCATCTGCATAAAGTTTTGCAAAACATAGGGCCAGGTAGCTGATATCTTCACCAAAGCATTGAGAATAGAGCACTTTGAAAAGAATCACCAAGCGTTGGGACTGATAAAATCAAACTAAGCACCAGGTCCCTCAATGATTGGCTATGAAGGAATGAACAGGTAAACTACTAATAAGTGTTTTCTGGCAATTTCTAACTTATTTTTATATCGTTACAGGTAAACATGCATGGAAACTACAGAGCAAAGAAGAAACTAATGATATTGCATTTTTGTCTCTCACTTACAAAACTCAGTCAGGAAACCTGGTTCCCTTGACTAAGGTCAGTAGTTCCTTTTACACCCATGCACATTTTAAACGGCTATAAAGGTGCCATGTCATCAAATGTTTCCGCCTCTCTCTCTCATCCTTTTAAAGCCCAAGTGTCACACCCATTATAAACCGAACTGCCTACCCAGTCCCTTATGCCTATTTGTAACCAGTCCCTCGTCTCCTCTAAATAACCCCAAAAGACGGCTTTCTCACAATTGTCCGCATCAAAACCATCAAACTTCCGTCTTCTCTCAAAAACCCTCTCTTTCGCGTGTCTCTATTTTCCAAAATTCACTATTTCTTCCAGAATCCAAAGTTTTCAAATGTTACAAGTGTCACTCCAACTGTATTTTTGTCTCATGAAGCACTACATCGTGATCCTGAGTCTCAAATGTCACCAGTGAAAACCCCAGCTCAGCACAACAACCACCCATTATTTCTTCTCCAACCTCATCGAGTTCTGGTTCTCATCGCAATCGCAAAAATCAAACCTCCAAAAGGTTTGTCGCTACAACCTCTCCTTCTGCTTCGTCGAAAAAAAAGACAGGTGTCGAAATATTGGACAGAAAAGAGGTACCAGAGGTCTCAAGTCAACAAGTTGGGGAAGTCTCTACGGCCTAAGAAGATGTTGATGGCATTGGTGAAGCATCATAAGTGTCTGCTTCGACGTTTTATCTGAATGGTGCCTCTCCGACAAGTAATGCTCCTCTTGCATCTAGTGATTCTACATTGTTGGGTGTGAGTGAGAGAGAGAAGCTATAGAGAATATGCTACTTGTATCTACCTATGAAGGGTTGGTTTGGGAGTATGAGTGTGGTGATGTGACCGTTGGGTCTCAGGGGGAAGGAGAAGGAAATAGAGTTGGTGGTGGGGAGCTGGTGCCTCTTGGTAACTTGGTGTCGGTCAGTTCTACATGGAGGACGACAGAGAGACCTACTCCCTCTGGCCAAGAATAGAACTCCGCTCCTACTTGGATGAAACCCCATGCTTTTCAAAAGAGCCCCTGGTCAGTACTTACCCTGCTCCTTCTCCTCTCTTTGATGCAGTGCCATTGGATTTTGTTATTCCTGAGATGAGACCCTTGTCTGAAGAGGAGAATGATAAAAATGAGGAAGACTATGATGATATAATTATGGAAAGCTTCATTGCCGCTAAAAGTGGTAGGAAAATTACCAAATATCCCGTTCTTAAAAGACCCACTATTAGGTAGCAGAAGAAAGAAGCTCGTGAGAGTGCTCTAAAGAGAAACAAGGAGGAAAAGAAAAGAAGGAGGCTGGTGAAAGGTGGAAAGATAATGAATGAGAAGAATGTGCATGAATGTTGAAGATGAAGGGGCTAATGGGGAACCTGCTTCCTTAATACGTAATCCTTTAAGAAATTTGTGCCTACAAAGCCCAAGAGAGGATCGTCTGTGAAAGAGGTGGAGTTTGAAAAAGAGAAGAGTGGTGCAGGAGAGGAGTCTGGTGAGAAAAGTAAGTCTTAAAAGAAGGAGAAAAGTGTGAAGAAGTCTCAGAAGAGGAAGGTAAGTGACAAGGAGGAACCTGATTCCTCAAAGAAAGCAAAAGTGGATGTGTTTGAAGTAGGGGTGGGCGTCGGTCGGTTCAGTCGGTTAGTATGAAAGTACGGTTCGATTTATCTGTTTTTTGTTTTTTAATATTAGTAACAAACCAAACAATAATATTTATGGTTCGGTGCGGTTTTTTCAAGGATCGATTCGGTTATTTCCAGTTTAGTTTTTCGGT
Organism: Nicotiana undulata; assembly: GCA_005239495.1. Lineage (NCBI taxonomy): Eukaryota > Viridiplantae > Streptophyta > Magnoliopsida > Solanales > Solanaceae > Nicotiana > Nicotiana undulata. Next base: position 12,383 of record ML268580.1, on the reverse strand, counting down.
TATTAATGGTGCAAGATGTTTACGGTTATTAACAGGTATATCCACCTTGATAGTGTCGAGGTGGATAACTTATTGCATACAAACCATATAGGAGATGGATATAGTTGTGACACTCAAAGCACAGATTATGCTCCACAAATTCCCTCATCCTCAGGTAATACTTACTACTCGCCATGAAATGAGTAAAACTACATAACATTGAGATTCATAAGCACCTTACAATTGTTGAAGTAAAGAAAGAGTATGGGTATGGGAACTTCACCACAGGAGAACGAAAAATAGAAAGAGACAATCTAAACACATTAGTGAGATGAGTATGGGATTAATACTTCTTCCTGAAGGCAGCATAACTTCCACGGAGAAAGAGCAGAACAATCAGAATCAGCAAGACATTAGAATAAACTGATAAGAAAGGTAACTCAGAATACTCAACGATTATTAGACTTCTATTTTATGGTTAAACCAAAAATCGAAACACTAAAATCGTAAACTGCACCGATTTCTAAATTTAATAATTTATAAACCGCACACCGACCGAATAACCAATTAAACCGACACCGAAAAACAAAAAATTATGATTCGACAATTTTTTTGGTTCGGCCGGTATTATGCCCACCCTTAGTTTGGTGTTGAGAGAAGAGAAAACCTTAAGAAGCAAAGGGTGCTATGGGGCAGAGTGTTTGACGGTGACATTCTTGAATCTTCAGGGATGAGACAACTGTTTTCAATCTGCGAGTTTCAAAAGTGGACTCATCTATTTACCATTCAGAGTCCCAAGGTTTATGAAGATGAGGTTTATAGTTTCTACGCAAATCTATTTATTGTGAAAGACGACAACATCTGCTTGAAGGTTAATGGAGTGGATTTTGTGATGGACGATTCTGTTCTAGGAAGTATCTTGGGTGTGCCCATTGAGGGGCTCTCATCTGTTGAAGGGACCTATTCCCCTGACTTTAGAAAAGTCATTTTAAAAGCTCAGGTTGTTCAACAAAGGGAACGAATGCACAAGATGGCCCTCCTTCCAAAGTATCAGCTTAGTTTTGAAATGGTGAACAAGGTCCTGCTTCTATGCGTAGAAAGGTGTTCCATTACTTCAAAAGCGTACTTGTTCCTTATGGAAGTTCTGGATGCATACACCACCAACAACCTGCCTGGTATCATGATTGAATATATGAAAAAGGTGTTAGACTTCAAGGACGGGAACCATGGTTTTCCTTATGGGTTCTTGCTCACTAGAGTGTTTGAATTCTTCAAAGTCCCTTTGGGAAGAATAGAAATGGGAACTCGAAAGCAAACTTTCTTGAAGACAACCTTGGAAGAATGTGAGTGTATTGACAAGAAGGGGGGGTTTGGCAGCAATTCTACTATTTCTTAGCTAATTGATGCTCATAATGCTGCTAACGAGGAAATAAGGAGGCTGAAGGCTAGGAATTCCATTCTTGAGGGGAAACTCAGTCAAGCCAAGGAGGAACGTGGTTCTAGCATTGCACAAGGCACAAAAATTGCCCGATTTACTGCTAAAAATGCCGTGAGAAAATAGGTTGAGGATTTGAAAGAGCAGCTGATAAACGAGCAGCAGTCTGCAAATGCTCGAGTAGATATTCTTATCAAAGCTCTTTCCTCCTCATCCTTAGCCCATTCTTCCAGTGCCCCTTAAACAATTCCTTTCTCAGTGTCTAGTTTACGATATTTTTTTATGTGAATGTTTTGTAACAATGGTGCTACTATCTCTGTTTTCTTTTCTTATTAGTTAATGAGCAACACATCCTTTTGTTATGCATGTTATACTCTTGTGCTATGTGTTTAGCTATGTTGTGTGCACACATGTGGCATGAGTTAACTTTGCTGGACTTCATTTTGCGCTTACTTCATTATATTCTTTTTATGATGCCAAAAGAGGAAAGAAAATTGAAGGGAGGGGTGGGCGAAACAAAAAGGAAAATATGTTCTCAAGGGTAACTTTAATTATAAGTTTGTCATCATCAAAAAGGAAAAAATTGATAAGTTATGTGCCTTTTGTATTTTGATGATTTAACAAACATCATATGAGAACCAGATAGGAAACTTGTTACACAGCCTCAAAGTGCTTATTACAACAAGTCACATGTCTGGCACAAGTTCCAACATGACCAGTCAAAGAGCGACAGAGGGAACAAATGACTATCAGTTTCTCCGGTGATTTTACAAGCCAACTCCCTACAACTGTTAAAGTCGTTGCACTATTTTTCTACACACACAACAGTGCAGCAATCACTTTATGGAGCATGCCTTGTACGGGATACTTTCTTGCATCATCTCAATGACCTCACTTATATATTACTAACATGAGGCAAGGGAAAACACACACTTGCAAACCCTAAATCATTAAGTCTCCCTCTTAAGTGTGTTGCCATCTTTCATTGACTAAAAGGCTTGAAGAGCAAAGTAGCAACAGAGCAAAGGATCAGATCCCAGCACTGACTTTATCATGTGTCCTTAGTATTGTTGTGTCTTTGTTAGTGTTATTTACTTGTAATTCCTACTCAGCTTAGTTAGAAGCATTTTGTAGGATATCTTCTGTAAAACCATAAATCATGTGTTTGTGTTTGGCTAGAGTTAGTTAAGTGGTGAGCTTATTGATAGGGTTATTACAAAGAGGCTTGTAATAGAGTTATTGCAAGTAGGTGAGGTATTAAGAGTTTAATTCCTAGATTACAATAGGTTGTAATCTAAAGTTTGCTCAGTTAGTGAAGTTGAGATCCTACGAGTGTAAGTCGTGATTTTTAATCTAGTGAGTTTTTCACGTAAAATATTGCTGTCATTTACTTACAGCTTGATGGACTCTTAATTTACATCATATTCACTTTTGCCCTCAACTTTTTCTGCTTTTTGCTCTCCGTTGATGCACCTCTTCTAATCATTGCCCATTTCTTTTAAAATAATAATTTTTTTAGAAGGGACAATTTAACAAATTTAATTTAGCCAGATCCTTCAATTATTAAGTACGACTGATACCATTTTGAAGTGTTCAATTCTTTCGAATTTCTGGATTAGGTACAATATAATCTTCTAATTAAAAATGATAATGTCTAAGTTGACCCATTTCTTATTGAACTCGAATCTAATTAAGCTTGGCATTATGGCATCTTTGTCAAGTAATATAAAATAAGAAGGAAAAGCCTGACATAAAAATTAAAGTTTCTATGTGGTATAAATTAGAGTACTAAATGAAACTGAAATGAGTAGCTAAGATATTTTTGCTATTCCATATAAGACTATTAGAGAATCATTTACTTTACTTTTAAGTACTGCTGTAATATAATGTAAGTTATACTGTTATAGGCTAAGGTCATAATTGTGACTTTAATTTTCGATCTGAGTTAGTTGCTCTTAATTTTCGCTTGGAAGTGCTTCTTTTCTTTCGATATTCTCTTTAATGCTTTTCTTCTTTATGAAATCAGCATATTGTTGACAACATAATCAATTTTATGTGATTTCTGACTACACGAAAAGAATTCTTCTTGTCGATCTATAGTATCATAATTTTATACTTATTATTTGAACCATTGATCCACTACCTTTGAGTGTAAACCGTACCTAAATTGTCTGTCACATTTTATTTTTCCTTTTCAAAGTTAATATATTTGTGTACCCTAAAATTCGAGTAACAGTTAAACTTGTATCATGATTTTAATGATACGTGATCTAATTTAATATCAATTGATAAATGATGAATAAAGTAAATAAATTGGACAACAAAATAAATCAAACCAGTGTTGCAGCAATATATCGACCTCGATGCAGGATAGTCTCGAGATCAAGAAAAAGGAACAGTAAGAACAATAAGAGCAGTAGTAGGTAGTAAGTCAAGAGAGAGCAGTGTATATATTATTTATCAGCGAATGTATGATTCCTTTATAAATGAATGGGGTTCCTCTTCATATAGTACATGAATCCTAAATAAGGTACAACTCTAATAACGGAAACAAATCCGACAATTGATGTCAATTAACGCCCGGTTCAATTTCTTTCGATATTCCCGCCGAGATCTTTGGTCGATTGCTAATGTCTCGTCATTCCGTTATTCCACGTCGATTATACCCGGTCTGGATCCTCAGCGAGTGCTTCGATCTTCATGCCTCATACTCTGTCATCGAGCTCGAACCAGACCCATTACGAGCTTACCGTCGAGACGTTACATCGAGCATATCCGGTATCGATCGTATACATATACATACTGGGTTTGCTATCTCAAAAACTCTAGCTAATCAGCATCTCATTTTCTTTTTATACCCTATTTGTTTGAAATTGGACGTAATTAGCTTGAATCTATCCAGAAACTAAGAAAAGTTGAAATATTAATAATTAAATATTTACATAGAATGTTTCGAGTGAGGCCACATGTAAATTGTTTAGTATTTTTCTCTAAGAATAATTGGAGAAAAAGTTACAGAAGAAAAGTAGAATTGGATCCCATGTATGTTTTTGAAGGATTATATATTTCGATAGATACCTTTCAGAAAGTGACATCTTTTAAAATACAGTAAAAAGGAATTGAAAAATGAACATTCAATTTGAAACACAGAAAGTGTATGTTACACAAAAATTGTGGGTGCAAAATGAGATTCTCAGGTTGAAGTCTCGGCATAAATGTGTCAAATCTTTAGGATATATAACAATGTTTCGCAAAGGAATAAGAGAAAGTAGCAAGAGGAAGGGGAAAAAAAAAGAAACAAAAAGGTCGTAACCTTTTTAATTTAGAAGCAATAATTGTATTAGACAAAAAGAGAAGCCCAATTTTTCAGTTAATATTAGGTCGTAATATTAGCACATATTGTAAGGTTAATTTGCAAATGATTAAATTTTGCACCATTTTTATTACTAACATAAAAGTTTCATTTGCAAAATATATGTATGAATATCTTCAAATTGTGTAATCACAGAATCCTTCTACTTTAATTTACAGTTGCAATAAAAGAAATAAATGCTCTCAAGGAGCTTGCTATATTAGTTGTAACAAATTCAAACAAAAATAACAAAAAGAAGAAGTTTTGGTCTCATGTTCGAGTATTTTTACTAGGAACAAACTTTTATTAATAACACTACCCACAATACCCAATCACGACCACTACATCATGAATCAAGCTTCGAAAATTGAACTCTCAGATCAAGAACTCGATCAACTTAGTCGTAGCATAGACAAACCTAAAGAAGTAACGCCACGCTCATCTAATAATTCCACTGCCAAGGTAAGTTTTCGAGACACTCTCTCACCACCTCCACCAACAACTGCCTCCCACCTTGAAACTGATTTTAAAAAAAATTAACTTTAGATGATGAGAACCTAATCCATCCCATCGCTCGTTTTTCATCCCTATATCCTCTAATGATAAACTCAGACTCTACCGACCTTGGCATCAAACCATCATCATCAAACTTCTAGGGAAAAAAATGTCCTATACAAACTTTAAAGTTAAATTGAATTCTCTTTGGCAACTCAACGAAACACTTCATTTAATAGATTTAGGGTACGACTATTATCTAATTAAATTCCAACACGCTGAAAATTTTAATAAGATACTTCACCATGGGCCTTGGTTCATAGGATTACAATACCTCACTATCCGTCAATGGAAACCCAAATTCAACTCAGCTTTTGCACACACTGTATGGATTCGCCTACAGGAACTCCTTACTGAATATTATGATCTGCAAATTCTCCAGAATATAGCTGTTTTTATTGGTACACTCGTCAAAATCGACACATGCACAATACATGCATCCAGAGGCCTATATGCTAGACTTTGTATATTAGATCCACTGGAGAAATCCCTCCCATCTGAAATTCTCCTTGGCACACACACACAACTAATATTCTATGAAGATTCATCAATGATTTGCACTAAATGTGGCTGTTTAGGCCACAATCTACATTACGGCCCAACTATTACAACTGCTTCTACATCGACCCAAGCCTAAGAAAATCGTTCCACAGCACATGCGGAAGATCAATCCAACCCGTGGAAAACAATCTCATGCCCAAAAACAAATAAATTAACAAAAATACTTGGGCAAAAAATACACAAACCACCAGTATGATCCAAAATCACTCACCCTCCCCAATACCATTGCCCCTAACCCTAAGGTCACACCCGAACCCCACAAGGCTGCTCTCCATAATCAATTTGAGTTCACAAAATCTGACCCTACATTGGACCCACCACCCATAATAACTAAACCATCGCACACCAACCCTATACCTCATACGCTCCACTAAATTAACCTTAGTTCAACCCCACTCAAACCACCATCATCACCCCACCCCACCCCCCTAAATAATAACATCCACGCACATTGTGGAGTTACATGAAAAATATCATAACAATCGTCCACCTCCGTTGCACCCATTGATACGTTAATCACTCACCAAACGACTCCCACAAAATCTAAATACCAACACGAAACCATCTAACCTAGCTACTCATCATGACACTACCTCACATGATTCTCCCATTAGCACATTTACACAAAACAAAACAACACTAACTACTACACCTCTGTCATCCCTAATCCCACCGATTCAGATAAACCAAAAGTCTATTGTACCTAATCCAATAGCTTCCCCAACTATGTCACAATAGTTCTATACCACACTCAACTCTCCTATACAAATACTACAATGACACCACCTCTTACACTTAATGATAATTTTTCGACAAAAAAACACTTCTCAATAGCCAAGAAACATCACCTACTCATTCCTTGGTATTCCCAGAAACACATCATGACTCTCAGCACAATGATAATGGTGTAAATCGACATCCAACCACTGGAATGCATTCTACGCATATAGCAACCACCCCTTTAAATACCACTCCACAACACAATACTCTTACACTAACACAAACTACCTACTAATATACTCACACTATCACTGCCACCAAGAATATGTCGCCCATACTCTCACAGGAAGCAACACCACAGACACAGACGTTATATCAACAACGTTCACATCAAACACTATCACCACCATCCTCCCACACACGTCCTCATTCAGCACCAACAACCCCACTTCCAAAAGTAGACAGTGATGAAACCAATCCCCCTCACCATGCAACAACATCACATTGCCCCACCAGAAACACCCTTGCATATTCATCAACAACCACATATAGACCTCTAACTACTACAAAATTATGTCACCATGATACTAGATACCTCGTAGGAAATGGAATTTTCATTTCAAAAGGGGATCCCAACTCAAGCACAACAAGACCAAGTAACGAATCTGATCCACCAACAAGATATCACCATCCTTCAGATGCAGCAAATCATCACCCAATACCAATAATGGCAGACTCAACTACTCCACCACCCTATTTATTGTAGTATACCCCAATAGACCAACTATTGGCCATGGTTAGCTCAACAACAACCAATGGAGATGGCCCACCCTCCATTACCAGGCCCAACACAACAACAAGTTGTCGACATTCCGAATACCAACTCACCCCCACCTACTCAACATTAGGAAACCCCCAACAGGTAGAAGAAGACATAGACCTATCAGAGACTTTCATGGAATCAATGGTGTGAACGACTTCCTGACGATCTCCATGCCAGGAAACATCGAAAATAATTATCTCATTTTCATCCCCCCAACTCTTCAGAAAACTTCATTGAATATACGTCTCGACCCTTTCTCCTTAGACGAGAGGTATGTGATACTCATGATCCCAACACTGCACGATAATTTTCTACCTACAACACTCTACAATCCACCGCATCTACTAATGCACTTGTAACTCTCACTAGCTCCAGAAGGGAGCAACCTATACCCTGAAGGTCTAATGAAGATAGTGCTTTGGAATTGCCTAGGAGCTCAGAATTATGTCGGAACCTACATTTTCTACTAACATGGAATACTCCGTCCATTTATGCCTGACAGAAACAAAAATGAAGGATCACACTAACCTCCTCACTGGGTTCAACTACACTGATCTAATTCAAGTGGCATCACAAGGTTAATCAGGTGGCAAAGTCCGTCTATGGCATGCAAATGAACTAATGGTAATCCAGTGGCAGTCACAAGCTAGGAGATACATGCCTCCGTCCAGGTAAATAAAGCTCCTGCATGGTTTTTATCATTAATTTTGCTAGCAATAATTATTCAAATCGTCAACTCTTGTGGAATAATTTACAAACTGTCCATGCTAACCATAATTGTGCATGGCTATTATGTGGAGATTTTAGTGAAGTCTCTACTTCAAATGAAAAATTCGAAGGGGAGCCTATTAATAATAAATGATCTTTCAATGCTAATAATTGCCTAAATAACATAAATATGAGTGATTTGGGATTTTCAGGACCACAATTCACATGGACTAACAAGCCTAAATCCAATCACTCTAAAATTATCCTAATACTATCATTATGGAACGCCTAGCCAAATACTTTGCCAATAACAAATGGCTTGAATTACAACAAGACTCAACTGTAAAACACATCCCTCGCACTCATTCTGACTACTGTCCACTACTCTAAACTTATCCAAACCTTATCCTAATCCTCCATCTAACTTCAAACTTGAAACCATGTGGTTACAACATCTTCAATTTCCTGATATTGTTACCCAAACATGGCTTAATGAGCATGATTATCCTACGAGACTAAATGTTTTTTACTAATTTAGCTATTCATTGGAACAAACACAATTTTGGAAACATATTTTACAAAACAAAAGATTCTAATTACGCGATTAAAAGGCATACAACGTATGCATCCAAAAACTAAAAATTCTTTTCATTATAATTTAGAAAATCAACAGATAACTGATTTCAACAATCTATTACGTAGTGAGGAAGAATTTGGAACTTAAATTCACGCATCCAATGACTAAATGAGGGTGACGCAACCACAACTTGTTTTAATCTTTCTACGATACAAAGATGAAAAATCATACACGACATAGATGTAACAGAATCCTAAGCCTTCATGATTCAGTAGGCAATTGGACTTTTGACACTAAAATCATACACCAAACAATTCTCAAATACTACCAAGAGTTATATACCGCCCAATTGACATATTGCCAAAATGAACACATACCTACCCTCTCAAACTCCCTCACAAACCTTGATATCCAATCACTCAACCTCCCATTATCCATTACATAAATTACTACGGCAATTCACTCATTCAAACCCTTAAAAGCCCTAGTCCCGAATGGACTACACCGTATCTTCTTTAAAACTTTTTGTCCTGAAACCAAACAAGCGGTCAGTTACACTTGTCAACATTCTTTCCATACATCTACTATCCCACCGGAAATAAATAAAACTAATATCACCTTGATACCAAAAATAAGCCACCCGGAGTCTATTACTCAATATAGACCGATTGGGTTTTGCAACACAATTTATAAAATTATTACTAAAATTATAGTAAATAGAATTAGACCCCTTCATCCTAAACTAAATCAACCCATCCCAAAGCAGCTTCCTAAAAGGTCGTAGGGAAGTTGATAATTCCATCCTCGTTCAGGAAATTATGCACTCCTTTAGGAGAAAACAGGGTCAAATAGGCAACATGATGGTAAAAATAGACCTTGAAAAAGATTTTGATCGCTTAGAATGGTCATTCATTCGATTCTATTTCAACACTTGTAATTTCCACAGCCTTTAATCAAGCTCATAATGTCATGTGTCACGACTTCCTCCATCTTTAGACTCATCTACGGCACACCAACCCATTTTTTGGGGCGATAAGACAAGGAGACCCCTTATCCCCTTACATATTCATCATATATATGGAATCTTTGGCCCGTATAATCAGACATAATGTTGATATTTTTCGATGGACACCAATTCGCTTAAATAGAAATGTCCAACCTCTCTCACACCTAATGTTCGCGGATGACCTCATATTGTTAGCACAAGTAACAAGGTCCCACACCACCACCATTATCAAAGTTTTCTACCAATTAAGCGCGAAGTCAGGACAACGTATCAATCTTCATAAATAAAAAAATATTTGTTTTCAACTAATGTAAATTCAAACCTTAGCCAATCCTTATCCAATGCCCTAAACATTCCCCTTGCCACCAACTTTGGCAAATACTTAGGTTTTTCAATTAAAATTAACCGACCTAAAGCATCAACTACCAGTTTATTATTGATTGAATCACCTCAAAACTCTCCGGATGGAGATCCAAATTACTCTCACTAGCAGGAAGAACTACTCTCATTAAGTCAATTTTAAATTCAATCCTCGTTTACTCTATGAAAATTAATTTTTTACCATCCAAGATCATCCAACAACTGGATCGCCTACAACACAACTTCTTATGGGGTTTATCTGTGTAGAAGCATAAAGTCCACTTAATCAATTGGGATAAAGTTACTTCTCCTATGTCGAAAGGGGGTTTGGGCATCCAAAAATTAGTTCCCAAAAATCTATCCATGCTCACAAGTCTTCTATGGCTTTACTTACACTCGAACAACTCTATTTGGACTAACATACTTTGCCAGTAAATGCAATCATCAATATAACCATACAAATAATTTTCTATACACAACGAACACATACTCAAATGCCTCTTACATATGGAATAGTATGAAAAAGGTCGCTAAATACTATCGATATAACACAAGCTGGAATGTGGTAAATGGTAATAGCATAAGCCCTTGGAGTGATCATTGGATCGCAAATAATTTGTCACTATGCCACCTCATCCAAGGTCACATTCCTAGGCATGAGCTAAATCAATCATTAGCTACCATTATCATAAATTCATCCTGGGACGTCTCAACCCTTTCCTTCACTTTACCTCCACAAATTCATTATCTCATTAATAACACCTCCTTATTTACAACCCAACAAGCGGAAGATACCCCCTACTGCCATTATACCACTGATGGTAAGTTCACTACTTCCTCTGCTTACCACTACATCCTCCATCAAGAACACCATTGGACGACAAACTTTCCCCGTAATTGGATTTGGAAATTAACCTCCTTACCAAAAATAAAATATTTCTTATGGTTTCTAACTCATGAGAAATTACCAACAAAAGCACTCCTCTACCATAGACAAATCACTAACTCTTCCACTTGTCCATTATATAATAATACTAGGGAAGACATACCATACATCGTTTTTCATTGCAAGCCAGTAATCACATTATGGCAACACCTCCGTATAAATACACCCCATCAAACTACCTTCATTGGTTGCACAAATTATGTACCTCATACACCCCAATCCCTATAACAACCAAGATTGTTATACCTTCTTTTATATTAACTCCCATCCTTTTGTGACAAATTTGTTTAAACCCTAATAATAATTTCTTTAATAATACCAACCATCTAATTGACCCCACACCTATCATCACACTCGCTACTCAAACTACTTGTTTGACCAATATCCCCGATAAAAAACATAAACCTACTAGGGAAGCCATCTCATGGCATAAACCACATCCGCCTTATTATAAACTTAAATTTGACGGGGCCTACAATCTAACATCTCATCGTGGTGGTGCAAGGGGGTATTTCGCGATGCCTCAAGAAAATGGATATATGGTTTCGCGAATCATATACCATACATAAATGTGTTACGACCCAAATTCTCCCTCCGTGAATTGTCGTGATGGCACCTAGTCTCTACGACTAGGTAAGCCTAACACTTTGCGGAAATAAAAATGAGAGCATGAACATTAATAACTAACAGTAACAATAATCCAAATAAGCAATTGGATGCCGCTCGACATATACAATTATAAACTCGCAACATATACATAACACTTCCCAAAACCAGGAACAACGTAAGTCACAAGCTTCTATGAGTCTTAACTATTCTATACATCATTGTCTATAGAAAAGAAGGGAAAATGACATAAGGGGAGAGATGGAGACTGCGAGGATCTGCGGGCGCGGGCAGATGTACCTTGAAGTCTCCGGCAGCAACCACTGCAACTACGAACGAGGCTGGTAAGAAGAACCTAGATTTGCACACGAAAAACATGTGCAGGAAAGGGCGTGAGTACACCACAATGGTACCCAGTAGGTGCCATGCCTAACCTCGGTCGAGTAGTGACGAGGTCAGGTCAGGGCCCTACTGGTATATAAATAATAAAGTAAGGCAAGAATGAAATATTGTAGTAACGAGAAGAGAAAATCATAGAAAGATAACAGCTCATTACACAGAAATGCAATAGGGGATCTCCCGAGATACCATTTCGTAGTCCCAAACGCAAATGCGCAGGAGGGTCTCCCGAAATACAGTTTCGTAGTCCCAAAGTAAATATGCAAGATAGGGTATTCTCCCGGAATACCGTTCTGTCACGACCCCAAATCCTAACAGGTCGTGATGGCGCCTATCATGGAACTAGGCTAGCCAAC
>ML268578.1:63418-113163 GCA_005239495.1 Nicotiana undulata | reverse complement strand
TTTTACAGAAAAGTGTTCTTCATCTTCCCACGAGTCCGTACATATAAAAAACACCAAAATCGTAGTCCGTTTGACCTCTCAAATCGACCCTTGAAGGACTCATAATCTCAAGCCCTAAAACCCAATTTTTCTACTGATTTCCCATGAATTTACACTAGTTTTAGGTCTTATAATCACCCATAATCGAGTTTTAATGACTAGAACACTTACCTCAATGAAGAACAAGGATTTCCCTCTTCAAAATCGCCCCCAAGAGCTTTTTTCCGTACAACAATGATGTAAAAAAGGGTTTANGCAACCGTGCCCACGCGATCGCGATGCACCATCAGCTGCTCCCTCACGCGCCCAATTACTCTACGCGATCGCGAACTCCACTACACGATCTCACTTCACACCCCGCTCAACTCACGCGATCGCGACCTCTTCCATGCGATCGCGAAGAACAAAAATATGCCATTCCTCAGCTAACCCTACGCGATCGCGATCAAGTCCACGCGATCGCACTGCTTAAGCCACTCACCCTACGCGATCGCGGACCATTCCTCGCGATCGCAGTGAACAAATTCCAGCTGCATAAACACCAGAAAACCAGCAGTGCTTTCAAGTCCAAAAATGCCCGTTAACCACCCGAAATCAATCCCGAGCCCTTCGGGACCCCAACCAAACTTACCAACATATCCCATAACATCATTCAAACTTAGTTGCACTATCAAAACACCAAAAGTAACATCAAAACTCCAAATTTGTATCGCATTCAAGCCTAAGAACTTTGATATTTCTAAATTTTCACCAATGATGCCGAAACTATCCAAATCAACTCCGATTGACCTGAAATTTTGCAGACAAGTCCAAAATGACAATACAAACTTGTTCCAACTGTCGGAATTCCATTCTGACCCCGATAGCCTATTTTTCACTGCCGACCAGAATCGCCAAAAACTAACTTTCACCAATTCAAGCCTAATTCTACACCGGACATCGCAACATTATTCTGAACACACTCCTAAGTCCCAAATCACCTAACAAAGCTATTTGAGCCATAAAATCCGCATTCCGAGGTTGTTTACCAATAAGTCAACTCTTAGTTGACTTTTTCCCATTTTAAAGGCTATTCTTAAGGACTAAGTGTCTGAGTTCTCATTTCCACATTCCGATTTCAAGCCTATCAACTCTAACACATTAATAACAGAATAACCAATCTATAATAAGTCAACAACAACAATTATAATGCAGGTTTCGCGTAATGACAGACCGGGTCGTTACAGCAAATGACAAATTTCAGTTCAATAAAATAACATCATGTGTTGGCTAAAGTTTTTGTTTGTAATTGCTGAACTTAAGCATTCTAGCAGCTGAAGTTTTGTTCTGTATTTGCTGAACTTCAGCATGTTTTAGCTGAAGCTTTGTTCTGTATTTGCTGAACTTCAACATATTTTAGCTGAAGTTTTGTTCTTTATTTGCTGAACTTCAACATGTTTTAGCTGAAGCTTTGTTATGTTTGATGATGAACTCCAGGGCTGAAGTTTGTTTTGTATTTGCTGAATTTCAACATTCTAGGAGCTGAAGTTTTTGTTTATGTTTGCTGAACTTCAACATTCTTAGAGTTGAAGTTCTAAAACAACAATGACAAGTTGTCATTACGATCTAGTTGCTAACTACTATTTATTGTATATTAGCCGTAGAATAATGGAATTATCAGGAAATTTGAAAAGCAATACTCCTATAAAACAAGACCATTAGTAAAAGTAGCATCTTCACCTAATGCACAGGGAATCAAGTCGTGCTTTCATGTTTCAGTAGCAATTAAAATTAGAATTTTCGAACTGGACGGTCCAGAAGCTAATTCCTAGCTGCAAAGAGCTAAAATAGCAAATATAAGTTGTTCTCTCTATCTTCAGCATTTAGAAAACGAAGTGTCACGACCCGAAATCCCACCTTCAGGCCGTGATGGCGTCTAATGTTGAACCCGCTAGACAAGCCAACATTTTGGTTAAATTTACTATTTTTTTTCATTTATGATATCTAAAAGAAAAACAATAAGCATGAACAATTGAATAAGAATGCGGAAGCTATGAATTTATCAACTTAATATAATAAGTATTACGAAATTCCGTACATAAACCCCCAGAACTGGTTTCACAATTTCACGGACAGTCTAAGATTTACTAAAAACAAGAGTCTGAAATAAACAGATACAATTGTCTGGAAATACAAGATAAGACAGAAGGAAAGAAATAGATGGTGACGCCAAGGCCTGCGGACGCCTGCAGGACTACCTCGGTGTCGCCGTGGACTGAAGGATACTCCCTCGCTCAATGTCCACTGGGTTCGGCGCTGTAATCTGCACAACATAAGAAAGTGCAGGTGTAGCATCAGTACAACCGACCCCATGTACTAAGTAAATGCCGAGCCTAACCTCGACGAAGTAGTGACGAGGCTAGGACACGACAAATAACAAATACCTGTGTAGTTCAATAATATAATAGAAAATAATGACAGGAAGTAAGCAAGTAAGTATAACAACGAGGAGAACATGCTGGGAAAAAGGGGCAACAATTCCCTGAAATGACAGAACAAGATAACAACTGAAATGTATAAACAACAACAGGAATTAATAACTCTGAACAAATAAATAAACAGAACAGCATAACATGTCCCCTCGTGCTATAACCTCACAAAACGCTCAGCACGGAATGTCCCCTCGTGCATAAATAAATAATCACTCGGCACGGAATGTCCCCTCGTGCAATAAATCAATAAACACTCGGCACGGAATGTCCCCTCGTGCAAATAAATAAATAAACACTCGGCACAGAATGTCCTCTCGTGCATAACCTCACAAAACACTCGGCACGGAATGTCCTCTCATGCATAACATATATAAAAGCAACAATTTGACAGGAAAATTCAACAATAATAAACCTCAAATGCACAGAAATGTTCAACAAGAATTCTACCATCCCGGCAAGGGAAACAACTATAACCAATCTCACTCAGAAGTGCAATTGAACAAATAATTCTCAACCGAACGAATGATCAATAATATTCTACATCATGAATTACCCTCAATGCATAACTTCCAGAATGACAATTACTTCATAACACAGAGAATATCAATGAAAGCTACATATAGTACTAAAATTCGACTCACGGGCATGCTTGACCAAAACATATAGGTATTTGTCACCTCACATATACGTTGGACATGGTATTATCACATAGCAATTAAGACTCAACACCTATTCCCTCAAGCTAAGGTTATGCCAAACACTTACCTCGGCTCCAAGAATCCAAATCAAGCCTCTAGCACCACTTTTCCTCTCGAATCCAACTCCGAAAGACCGAAACAATCGTATCTAGACATAACCGACTCAAATACATCAATAAATGCCAAACAAATCAATCCCAAAGCTAAATTATAGAATTCTCAACATTCTTCCCAAAATTCCAAAAATCGACCCCAGGTCTGCTTGGTCAAAACATGAGGTTCAGACCAAAACCCGATCACCATTTCCCCACGAGCCTGAATATATAATTTATTTTGAAATCCGACCCCAAAACGATGTCAAATTCCCAAATATTCAAAAGCCCTAATTCTACCCAAAACCCCAATGTCTACCATTTATTTCCATGATTTTAGGCCTAGAATCTAATGAATGTTGATGAAAATAGAAGAAAACGAGGTTAGAATTGCTTACCTAAGAGGCTATGGTGATGAAGTCCTTCAAAAATGGCCCAAGGAGGTATGGAGAAGAAGAAGGGTGTGCAAAATTATGAAATCCCGTATGAAACATTCTGTTTTTGGACTTTTAATAACTGGTGAAAATGACCTTCGCGATCGCGATAGGTCTCCTGCGATCGCGAAGAGTACTGGACTTAGACCTACGCTATCGTGAAGTAAAGACTGCGATCGCAGAGAGTACGGACACGGAAAATCGCAATCGCGGCTCAGGGCCCGCGTTCGCAGAGAATAAATTAGTACCCGACCCCCAGCCCACAATTTGCACTATGCGTTTGCGCCCTCCGCGATCGCGTAGAGCACTGCCCCAGGCTCCGCGATCGCGACTGAGGCCCTGCGTTCGCGTAGGGTTATTTACTCCCCTCCCCAACTGACTCATCGCGATCGCATGCAAAGCACCGCGATCGCAGAGAAGAAATAACTGGACACCAAATTCTGCAGCAACATCAAAAAATTTCCTAAGTTTTTGCACAACGACACCTACCCGAAACTCACCCGAGCCCTGGGCTCAAAACCAATTATGCACACAACTTCAAAAACATACCACGGACTTGTTCAAGCAATAAAATTACCAAATTAACATAAAAAACAACAAATTAAACCTCAAAATCTATAAAAATTCTCACAACTTCTTAAACTTCAAATTTTCCATTTTTAGTCCGAATCACGTCAAACTAAGTCCGTTCTCACCAAATTTCACAGATAACTCATATAAAACGTATTGAACCTGTTCCAGGCTCCGGAACCATAATACGGGTCCGATAACCCAGGTTTCATATCAAATTTCATTTTCAAAAGCCTTTATATTTTTTCAGAAAATAATTTTCTTTAAAGATTCATTTCTCGGACTTGTGACCTCGGAATTCGATTCTGGGCATACGCCCAAGTCCCATATTTCCCTACGGACTCTCCGGGACCGTCAAATCACGGGTCTGGGTCCGTTTATCAAAAATGTTGACCAAAGTCAACTTTATGCAAATAATTAATATAAATTCATCATTTAGTCAATTTTCCACTCAACGGCTTCCCGGCTACGCGCCCGGGCTGCGCACGCACATCGAGGTGAGATAAAAGGAAGCTTTCATGGCCTCGGAACACAAATTTAGCTAAAATTATACGGGATGACCTTTTGGGTTATCACATAAAGGAGAAGGAGAAAGATGTTATTTAAACAGTGAATACAAGTTAAAACTTTTAAAAAAATGGTTATAGGTTAAATGAGGCCGACCAAATAGGGCGCCCCAAATTATTGACGAACCATTATTGGAATAAACGAACATGCATGATTTTAAAATTGCACAAGAATTTGTTCAGCCAATAGACATTAAACTCTGGAGAAATAATTATTAGGAGTAAAAAAGCTATTTTCCTACAAATAATCGTAGGTTATATTAGTCCCCTTAATTTTGGCAAATTCGTACTTGAAAAATTTCCGTTAACAAGTAATACGGTAATAATTTAGAACTATAGTTTATAGTGGTTTATGAAAGGTAATAGGGTTGCCGTAATAGTTAAGTAAGAGTCCAACTACTAAACAACTATACTATATATATGACTTTCAGAGTTTAAATTTGGTTTTCTTTTTAGCTAAGCATGTCAGGAGATAAAGATCACGAGATTTACATTATTAAGTAAAACTATACAAATGGAATAAAAATTACTCCATTTTAAATAATAAATCCTTTAAAATTGCAAAAAATAGAAGGTGTAGTAGCAGAATGAATTGCAGAGATTTCAGTTGAGCACGAAAAAGAGAATTGTTACGTGCAGACAAACGTGAGCTACACCATTGCATCATACTCTGATATAGTATATGATAAAGCCTTCCTCCATCTTTCTCTTTTTCAGAACCCCACCACCCCCACCCCCACCCCCACCTCCCTCAAGAAACACCTATGCGTACGTATAACATATGTATTTGCTCTATCTTATAGTTTTACTTTTACCCCTTAGAAAATTTCCAAGAAAATTCTCAAGAAACTATGCATACACATATAATATTAGAGTGTATATACTCTTTATTTCCAAGAAAATTCTAACACAAATACTAAAACTAAAGAGTCCTCACCCAAAAATTTCCTCCCGTTTACTAAATTTGAACATTTGTTCTGTTCTCTCTCTCTCCTCTGTCTCTTTCTCAATCTTCCTGTTTTCTTCCCTTTGGGTTTTTCACAACCGACTCTTCTTCTGTGTATTGTACACTTTGTATTGTATCCATTAATATAAAGGAAAATAATTCCTTTCTTTTCCCCTTCACCTCAAGATCCATACATATACACATACATATTCATATACATACATGACATCTGTGTGTATACATATTACATATACATAATACAATATCTTTTTTGTTGTTGGTATATATAGAAGGATAAAGATTGGATTTTGGGAAGTGGGTGTGTTGTATTTTAATGTTTTGACAATTCTTGAAAATGGATCTGAGGAGAAAAGGGTGTTTGATATTGCTTTTGGTTTTGGTTTTGGTGGTGAATATAGTAAAGGGAGATGATAATGTAGTGTTTAATGTGAAACATAAATATGGTGGGCGTGGAGGTTCAGTCTTGAATGAACTCAAAGCACATGATAGTCGCCGCCATGGCAGAATGCTTGCCGCCGTTGACTTCCAATTGGGTGGCAATGGCCAACCCACTGATGCTGCGTTAGTTCCCTCTCTTTCTTGTTGTTTAATTCTACTTGTTTATAATGATGTTTTATCTTACATTTTCGTTAAAAAGTTGTTACTTTGCATTGAAACTGGGATATTGTTATTTTACTGTTTCATAATTATTACCCGGACCACGCCCATAGCGGGAGCTTAGTGCACCAGTCTGCCCTTATAATTATTGCTACAAATATTGATTAAAGTGCATGTATAAGTGAATGAAATGGGTTGACTTGTGTGTTTAGATCAAATTTATCTGTTTTATATGCTGAGTCTAATTTTTTTTTTTTTGAATGAGGATCAGGGGTTAATTTCCCTTTTAGGAATGAAATTTTGTCTAGTGGTTAATTTTGTGTCTGCTTATTTCCTTGAAGAGGGAAAATGATTGGGGTTGTTAGCTTTTTATTTGTTAATGTTTCTGCTCTGGGGATATACTTCAGCGAGATGGAGGAATGTTATGGTCCTATGGAGCAACATATTGGATTATTCTTTCTGATTCTAAATTGTATTTCGAGATATATGAAATAGTTCCTCTGGATATTTCTGTTATATAGCTATTGAGATATAGCTAGTTATCGCTTGAGCATTTGTTTCCCTAAGAAGAAATATCTAATATTTAGCTACAGGAAAGGTTTGATTGCTCCAGTTGATACTAGGATGTTTGTCGTATCTGTTATTTTTCTTTAAAGATGGGCATCGAGTGTTTGTATTTTAAGAAAGCCCGATGCTTTGTGGCTTGATCTTTATTGCTGTTATGGCTTCTTTGTTTTGCTCAGCGAGTTCTATTATAACAAATTAGTAGGTCTTATTATATAAAATTGCGTCCCTCATCCAACCAATAGAAAACAAATAGTGCTGCTCATATGCAGGAAATGAGTTAAGGCAATTGTGGTGGAGGGTGGGAAGCATTGGATAAAGTATGTATGTACATTCTTTCTGGTGCAACTGTGGTCATGTTTTCTTCATAAATAAATTATGCAGGCTCTATTACACTAAACTTACAATCGGGACTCCTCCAAAGGACTATCATGTCCAAGTAGATACTGGAAGTGACATCTTATGGGTGAATTGTGCTGGCTGTAGGAGATGTCCTTCAAAAAGCAGTCTTGGGGTATGATCATTCTTCTATTTTACATGTTCTCGTGCCTTCCCTGCTCGAAGAGAATAGATATTCAATTTGTTGACTTTCTCTTCTTGATCCATCCAAGTAGTTTCTCATCTATGTTGTTATACCACAGATAGACTTGACGCTGTATGACTTGAAAGCCTCAGCATCTGGGAAAACCGTTAGTTGCGACCAAGACTTTTGCACTGATATGTTTAATGCTCCCTACTCAGATTGCAGAGTGGGAGCACCCTGTGAATATCAGGTCACTTACGGAGACGGCAGCTCAACTTCTGGATTCTTTGTAAAGGATTACATTCATTTTGATCAAGTGTCTGGAAATCTTAAAACCACATCAATGAATGGGTCCATAGCATTTGGGTAGTTTTCTCTTTATGATTTACATCTATTTATGCTAATTGTTGTCAAATGAATTCATGATTGATTTGGATAGTACTAGAGGGGAATCTGTTGTCCAAAAGCTTTTCTTTGGTAGCCACTGTTTTACTTCATCGAGTTCTACTACCCTATCTCATTTTCTTTGTTTGCCAAACTGCTTGTGTTTACATAGATTCTGTTGCAGTTACTTGGTAAGGGAAACAAATAACAAAATTGGTTTCTTACACCTGAAAAAAGATAGATTTGTTGTAGTAGCAGCATCTGGCACCGCTGCTTCAAGTATAAACGAAACATATGCTGTATTGCATATCTGTAACGTAGATATTTAAATTGACAGATGAATTGGTGGAGAACATAGGAAGGAGATCTTTAAAATAGGAATTATTTAATGTCTCAGTCTCAGTTATATCATCGTAAATAAGTTCCCTACTGAGGAAACATGAAAATTAGTTAGATGCACACATTTGATTATATAAGTCATAAAGCTCTCTAAAACAGAGATACCATTGGAATGGTAAAGCCTTATAAAACACTATATGTAGCGCTGTATCAATAATTTTATCAGTGTACAGAGCAAAAAGGCAAGGTCTAGAAAAAAAGGGAAAACTCTTCCTAACTCAGCTTTCATGTATATTGTTTACCAGTCCTATTTTCGTTAAGTGAATGGACTATTGTTAAGGGTTGTGGTACAATTTCAGTAGTACAGTCTCTTAGACTATATCACCTGTTTTACCCATCACTGGTAAATTCAACATTGAAGGTTCTGATGGCATGTAATATGTGTTTCTGCAATTCTGTATCCCGAGCATAATAAAGTTGTACTTCCAGATTAGATTGTTATACTGTCATGTTTAGCTTCTTTGCTATGGGTTGCACTTTTCATTAATATATCCAATGAAGTAACTTCTTCCTAGCTGATATGTTTCAGTGGTTTTGATCTTTAATTCCTCCTCCTATAAATGTTAGTTCTGTTTTTTCATCATAACTTGTGTGTGGTTTCTTGGATGTAAATAATGCTACTCAAGCGTGTGATATTGTATACTCTTTTCAGTAAGTAAAATTTATCTTGTGATGACATATATGTAGCTTACATGTTTTTTATCGAAGATAGGTGCTCATCTAGTCAATCAGGAGAGCTAGGTTCATCCACTCAAGCAGTTGATGGAATAATTGGTTTTGGGCAAGCAAATTCATCCCTTATTTCGCAGCTAGCTGTATCCGGAAAGGTGAAAAAAGTATTTTCACATTGCCTGGACGGCAATAATGGTGGTGGCATATTTGCCATTGGACAAGTAGTTCAGCCGAAAGTAAAGTCAACACCACTAGTCCCAAATGAGTAAGTACATGTATTGTCTTCTCTTCTTCTTCCCTGCTTCCACCCCAAATAATGAAAAGAAGAAAGGGAAAAAGGAGATCGAAAAATAAGATTTGGCATCATTTTGTTTGAAGTTGTATGAACTTTCTTCTTATTCTTCTAGCCTGTAAATTTGTTTTTCCAGGTTTGCATAACATTCGATTGGTAGGTCTATCCATTCATATCTCTTGAGCTCAATCCATATGCATGCACACAAGGTTTGGTGATAGAAGATCCATACCGAGTTTTAAGAAATATTTTAGAAATCAAATAATTCTTTTGGAAATATGAACTATAGGGAGAAGACTTTCTTATTGTCTTCTAAGAGTTTAGTAACAGTCAACCTAGCTTTCACGTGTCAATTCTCCAGGATAACCGTTTGAATTTTCCTCCTCAACCATAAGTGAGCCTACTTCGGATCAAGGAAAGAGTAGACCCACCTATACCTTTCTTTTAAGAGTAGCTGCTTTGGCGTTATTTGCTTCAATCAGGTGTAGCTAAGGCTGGGAGTCTATTAGCCCGAGCTATGATAGAAATAGTGATAGTTGAATTTGAAGTATTCATTGACCCATTGTTGGATGCTGAATTATTGGTTTTAGGACTCAGTTGACCATCTTTAATGTAAAGCTGAGGATCTATTTTTAAATCTTCATCTTGATCTGCAAACTTTGAAATGAAAAACACGACCATCGATTAAAACTCAAAGGAGGTTAGATAAGAAGACAACTGATATACAGCAGCTTCGTGAGCTAAAGTGATTGATTTAGTGCTGAACTGGGTAGAAGCTATTGCTTTAAATGAACAGGGTCTATAATGTTTTCAGGATATGTGCTTAGTTTTAAAAAAAAAAAAAGGAATATCCCTAATTATCGGGATTGTGATTTTTTCATTGTTATTCTTGCCATTCGCTTCTCCTGCTTTTTCTTTTTATTTCATTATACCATCATCTTTGTGACTGTTAAACATCCGTAGTTTCTTAACATCACATTGGCTCCTCTATTTCTTGACTTTAACTATATATTTTTTCCACTTCAGGCCACATTACAATGTTGTCATGAAGGGAATTGAGGTTAATGGTAAAGCTCTTGACATCCCTACAACTATCTTTGATGCGGGATCCAATAGAGGAACAATAATTGACAGTGGTACAACCTTAGCATATCTTCCTAACAAGGTCTATAATGCTCTTATGTCCAAGGTAGGTTTAGACATTTCAAACCTGCATGTATGCATTGGATATATGTCTTCTCCTCCTGCCTGATTCTTCACTTTGCCCGTTACTATAGTTGATGGTTAAGCAACCAGATCTGCCGACTCATCTTCTTGAAGGGAGCTTCCACTGCTTTTACTACAGTGGAAAGTAAGGTTCTTTTTGCCCTCTCCACATGAATAACGTAATTCTTTCTGCTAAGATTTAGTTTGTGAGATCTTTTCATTTCTTCTGAGTATGTACACTATAACATAGTAGGGCAGGTAAGATTAAGTATTTTTGTGTCCTACATTTCAGCATCTGCTGTGACCTTTGGAATATGTGTATGACTACGAAGCGAGCTATTGTTTGCGATGAAAATGGAACTGTTCATTTGCTGATGTCAGTAGTGTTTGTTATGCTTTGTTATACGGCTAACTGCAAGATAAAATCGTCAAATTTGTTGCTTGATATTTTACATATATTTTAGAGAGGTGGGGTTGGGGGTGGAGGGTAAAGTACGCTATTGAAAGCTGATTTTTCCTATAATTCAGAATGGCAAACACTAGTTGAGTGGGTTTGGAGGTGCGTATTACTTCTTTAAGGATCTCTGGTACCTAACGGCTCTATATTGCGTATGCATATAACAGTATGCTTTAAAATATGATGACTCATTAAGCATGCTTCATTCTTCTCTGGCTTTGAATCTTAATTCTGTGTAAAGTGAGTAGGCCGACACACTTTACGCCCAAAAAAAAGGTTAGTAGACCGACACAGAAGTCTTTCTGCAGGTTATTCGAATAGATGTTGTGCATCTCATTTGACCTTATTTTAAAATTCTGACTTCTTGTGATTAGCCACTTCTCTATTAGCTTTCTCATATTCCAAGCTCCATTTATGATGGATGCATGGATGTAGTGGTAGTTAGACCATTAATAATGCTCCATAACCCAGTCTTCGTTTCAGAAGGACATAATCTGGATTTCCAGAGATTAATCGGTGTAATTCAGATAATTGCTGTTAATAACTTGCTCTTTTAACTTCTCTTTTTCTCTGGTGGTGCAGGGTTGATGATGGTTTCCCAGTTGTAACCTTTCAGTTTGCTGATTCTCTATCTTTGACAGTTTATCCGCACGATTATCTTTTCCAAGTTAATGTAAGTAATCTATCTTCGCTGAATTTCTCCAACTCTTTTTTTACTTAATCAGATTAGATTTGCTAGCTGGCCCAAAAAAGCTTTGTTCACCCTGTTAGTATTTGAATATTGGATCCTTTGATTGTTTATGCCAGTTACTTAGTTTCTCAAGCCCAGTGTTATTAAAAGACACCCCTTTGTCCCTTAACGATGATGCAAGGTGAAGCGAGTGGTTATCGATTCATGGATGAAGTCATGTGCTTCAAACAATGACATGCCAAGTGATCCAAATGAGAAGTGGTCGTGCCTTTGAATCTTAACTTTAAGGAATTGGATTAACATCGGCAATCAATGTATATTGGATGTTGAACTTAGTCAGTCTAATTGCAATTTGGTTATTGTATTATTCAATTGATGCGTGTGGTATTTTTATTTTTCTATAAACTGTGTGTATCACTTCAAAGAAGCCTGAGCATCACTTTTTGATTTTCAAGCCTCATGGACCATGTCACTTCTTTGCGCTTTTCTCTTTTTAAACCACTGCTCAAGACATCATCTGGATGGAATTTACTAATCAATATAGGCCTAGGCCTGTTGATTTGTCATCACGAATTTCCAGTCAGCACAATGATAAGCGACTGGTCTTATATGTTTTCATATCTTAGAGCCTAGCATTCGTGGGAAGTTGTTTCACTGTCTTTTCTATTTGGTCTCACTTGCCATAGGTGATTATTTGTACAATGTTGTCGGTGTTGTAAATGTCGGTCTGAGTTTGTCTAACTTCTGTAAACTTCTTACCATTAGATACATTCATTTGTTATTTTTGTGTACTTCAACGCAAACGATAGGGTACTAAGGGTCCTGGAGATACAATTGATTGTATATGCATGGAAGGGAAAGCAACTGGATACACTTTGTAGTTTGGATAACATGTCTTACAAATACCTTTCGTTTTGAATATCTTCACTATGCTTAATTTTGCAGGACAACGAATGGTGTATCGGTTGGCAGGACAGTGGAATGCAGACAAAGGATGGAAAGGAAATAACTCTGTTAGGAGGTATTATTTAACCACTGATAGCGCATAAAAGTAAATCAGTTTGATGGTGAACTGCATTTGAATTTTGACTAATTTCACGAAACTAATCTTGCTCAAAAAGAGTCAATAGTTTGTTCAATGATATTTTTGCAAGTGTGATTATAAGACAGTTGAACAATATGGGATAAATAGCAATTGTTGGTCAAGCTAGCTGCCACATGGAGACACTATAGATAACGTAGATAAATTGTGTCCCAAACACGTTTAACTTCATGTCACAATTAATGAATATGATAGAATATTTGAAATTGTGGTCAACCTGTTATGGTAGAATTTGAAAACAAGTCATAGAGAAGTTGGTAGAAGAGCATGATCTGGTCCTCACAGCTGTCCAGGAGAACGCATGTAAAGAAACCCGCATATAAATAAAGAATATTTACTGTGTCATTTGTTGTTGATTTCAATTCTCTGTTGATGCGGTGTCCAATGTCTTTTTGAGGGTAGACAAGTTAGCCTCCAACTTCTTTTCTGTGTTTCTGAAGGTTCTATCTACACCTGTATTGTCCTCCACATACCCACATGAAGGGAAAAGGAAAAAAAAACAAAGTGTTTGAGATGTAAAGTCTGACATAGAAGAGTTCTGCGGATTCTTTGTCAATTCGTTCTTAAACTAGGGAAATTTTCTTTAATTGATGAAACCCTTTGAGGGTAATATTAGATAATCGTTGTAGACCTGGAAACTGGATCAAATAATAAGTTGACATGCTGATGGCTCAATATTCTTGCAAGCAAAATTACTCCCTACATCCAGCTTTTCAGTACACTTTTCCATTTTATGACATCTTTAAGTTATTTGTCATAACTTTATAACAATTTCGATCAATGAATGGACTACATCTCAATACTGTACAAGTTCGAACAGTCACAGAAATCCTCTATGTACTCAACACCATTCATTGTGTTTGAAGATGCTTCGGGATAAGGATAAGACTTTAATGAAAAGTAGGACCAATTTCATTACGAGCATGACCTAGCACATGCATTACTAATAGCCTGTTTGACCAAGCTTCTTCAAATCCAAAAGCACTTTTCTCCTAAAAAAAGGACTCGTTTTTGCAAGTTGAAGTGTTTGACCAAGCTTTTAGAAGAAAAAAAAAGTGGTTTTGAGTAGAAGCGGAAGCAGTTTGAGAGAAGTAGAAAAAAGTAGCTTCTCTCCAACATCACTTTTTTGAAAAGCACTTTTGGGAAAAATACACTTAGAAGCAGTTTTTAAAAGCTTGGCCAAACACTAATTGCAGCTCAGAAGTACTTTTCAAATTAATTAGCCAAAGATTTTCACCAAAAGTACTTTTGAGAAAAACACTTTTGAAGAAAAGTACTTCTCAGTTCTCAATATAAGCTGATTTTTGCAGCTAGGCCAAACAGGCTATAAGAGGACTCAAGTTGACTTTTTTGTGATAGCCATCAACTTATGACAACCACCCTCCATTATCCGAGCTTGAGAACCATTTTTACTAGATGTATGAAAAAACTCAGTTGATCTTTATAATTCAAGACTTTTCAACCATTACTTAAGTATTATTTTCATCTTTTACCAATACTGTACATGTCAAATTTGTATTATGAAACTCGTCCATTCATGCTACTTAATATCCAGGGAATATTATTTATTTGAAATATCAATGACAAAAGAATGTACACCTTGCCAGAATTGAGCCTAGGCTGATACAATCACTGATAGCTTTAGAGAATCTAGTTTCTAATATGGCTTGAAAAACAAATTATTTAGTATTGGAATGAAATGATTTGTATAGAGCCAAATGGATGCAAAGGGTTCATATAGTTGAGTCACTAGTTCATGATTGAGATATAGTTGATTGATTGATATTTTGATGCAGATCTTGTGCTATCCAACAAGCTTGTTCTGTATGATCTTGAAAACCAGAGTATTGGCTGGACTGAATATAACTGTGAGTATAACTTTACCGTTTAATTCAAATATTTAATACTTGATTTAACTTATTGCAGCGTCATTGTGTAGAATTTGTTTTCCGAAATAGTACCAAATGTTTCCTTCTTCAGACTTGGATTATTCAGATCTGTTTTTCAGCACAATGTCAATAGTTTTATTGGAAGAGTTTCCCTCAGGATTTTTTTAGAAGTATTTGTTGGTTTATCTCAGGCTCCTCGAGCATCAAAGTCAGAGATGAAACTTCTGGAAAAGATTATACCGTGGGTGCTCACAATATTTCATCAGCTTCGACTTCCAATTCAAGAATGGTTTTAACGTTTTTCGTATTAGTTGTCTCCATCCTATGCAATATGTTAAAGTGAGATATGCCAGCAACAACTGTACAGGGAGTCATCGTTGTGCAATAACATTCAGCGATTTGATGATTCATTGGAATTACAAGTCCTCTTCTTATACCTTCAACATGATTCTTTGCCATTACACGAATACGGACAATACTTGTTTGATGAAACTGACATTCTGCAGTTCCACTTCTGTTCTAACACATAGGGACCATCCTCATAGATGATGGTCTAAATAGTTTTTTTCCTCATTCTGTTTCATTTTCTTATTTCACTGCCTTTTCTCTTGGGACATGTGATGGAAAATACAAACAGGGAATAGATGCAAGCAAATGGTTGGATAGGATAGTCCCTTTTTTTCTTTCTTTTGATGTTATTCATTAGTTTGTTTCAATGTTAAGGTAAAGTAATTCCAGCTTTTGTGAGAATGTCAAGTTAGTGTTTGCTTCCTTTTGAGTTTTGGTGTATTTCCTAATTAATGAGTGTCAGATAAGAATTGTTATAATTGTAGCTTTTCTGACAATGTTCATGTTGATGTTATTTATATAATGGTTTTTGTTGCCTTAAAAGATACAGTAGTATATAATATTTTGCTGCCTCGGGAGATGAATTATTCAATGTAATGTTCAGATCAAGGATATGTGGAAGGGAGCTCTTGTGGAAAGTATACTATTGACAGTTCTTTTGCTTTACAGTGATTTTTATCAGATTTGGACCAAGAATTTTAATCGTTAATGAAAATTATAATCATACAAATATTATGGCCATATTTAGATCACAAGTTTCAAAGTTTTATAGCCATACAAATGTTACGTCATGTGTAAGACTATCGTTTTCATTTTTTTTTTCTTTCTTGAACTTTATGTGTGTTCGGACTTTTGTCGTGTAAAAGTGGAATGGAGGGAGTAGTGAAAAATATGAAAGCCACAACTGTTATCTTGCTAGTTTTATGGTACTATGGTAATTGTCTTAGAGAAGTAGTAGTAGAAGAAGTCTAACCTGTTAAAACTTAAGAACATAGGTGTAAAAAAATGGCGTGCATTTCTTTTCCTAATTATTAATCAGCGCATACTAAAGGATAGCCTGACACACAAAGTACCTCGCGTTCACGCAGGGTCCAGGGAAGGACTGCACCCCAAGAGGGTGTAATGTAAGTAGCCTACCATGATGTAAGTATTAATGGCTGATTCCGTGGCTTGAACTTGTGACCTATAGATTACAGAGATAACTTTGCCGTTGCTTTCAATTACTGTATAATATAAATTGCAATATACATATACTTTTGTTTCAGCTGCATAAGGAATAAACAGGAGGTATGATAAGCACACAATAAAATATGTTGATATGATATCTTCGTCAAGTATGTATTTAGATACAAACATCAATTAATAATTACAATTATACAAGCTTATAGCAATTTGGGGAAAAAGTGTCATAATGTTGTTTTCAAGAACTGTACGACAAAATATATAACTGCTAGGAGCAATGCAATTTGGTAGAAATCCCTCTGGAAGCTGTCATCCCTTTGAAAGAACTGCATCAATACAAGTAGACAATTTTCATCATAAAATAATTTCTTGAATAGAATTCAAGATTTGAACAAGAAATACCTTTGCCGGATCACCATAAGGATCAGGATAGACATCCATGTTTTTATTCTCTGAAGTAGACTTAGAATTCAAGTCCTTCACAAAATCAGCAACATCTTTCCCAGCTTCAACTGTGGCAAAGAGACGTCGCGATGCCCAGAAATAGGCTTGAGCGACGATGGATGATCCAGATAAATCCCAGAGCTCTTCATGCTCAACTACTTGCCCACTAATTTGGTTCAAAGTGAATTTTGAGTTCACTTTGATGATCACATCCCCTCCTATGGCAGCAAGTATAGACTTTGGCTTTCCTTTAATTGTCCACTTAATATTCAACACGCTCGTTGATAACATCACCATTTCTTGCACACTCTGCATAGCAATATGATTGAAAATGAAAAACTCTCTAGTATATGTCGTCGACCACCAAAGGACACAGAGGTACATCTAGGTGCATTGTGCAGGTTCAAGTGATCACCTCATTGTTTTGTTTTTGAAAAAGTTTAAAATGTATACCGATAATAATATTTTAAAAGGCAACCCGATGCATGTGCGGGGTCCGGACCATAAGGGTCAGTTGTTTTCACGGCTTGAACCCGTGACCTCCTTGTCACATGGCAGCAATATTATACTCATTCTGAATTGACCGACTCAGATTCTGAATTTGCTCCTACTACAACCACCTAGATTCAGCTATTAAGCCAAGTATCTTGCATATGTCCTCTTTTATATATAGAATAGTAGGTAATATCATGACACTGGGAGGAGGTGCAACGGAAGACACTTCTGCACTCGATGTTTACACTACACCAAATAATTTAATCTCAAGAGAAGTGAGAGTACATTTAAGATAAAAGTATATAGAAAAAATGTCTTGCATTCATTCGTCTGATGCAAACACCGGATACAACTAGACTTTATACGAAGGCTCATCCCATCTATTAGCGCAAGTATTTTGCCTGCCCTCTTTTACATTAAAAGCTTGCAAGTCCAAAAGTTGTTGAAGTATTAGAAAACCTATAACCTTTTACATTAAAAGCTTACCGTTCTAGCATTCTGCAGTGCGTCAGTTATCCATAGTGGTCTCTTGTACTTGTCTCGCCCCGTGAAACTTCTGACTGGATCCTGCATTTGATTGTTTGGATATAGATTGAGATACTTAATGATGAATATAATCCAGTATATTAGTCCATATATATATATCTAAGTACTTCCAAATATTGGTGAAGTAAAAGCAAATCCCCAAATACTCTTATCACTCGTACAGGCATAACGCAACTTAAGTTGCAGACATGAATCATAATTCAATAATAAGTGAATTTCGACACAAGTGATTATTTGCAGTAAGTTGTTTGATTGATTTGGCAATGTCTCATCAAATTAGTTTGAGAACAACTAAAAATGGTGGCAAGGGATTTCAGGAAATACAAAAAATGCTACACTTAGAATTCAGACCTGCAACTTGAAGCAATATTTGAGCTACCTTTGTTGTTACACTAGAAACTTTCCTTATACTAAGGAGATTCAACATTGTATATACAAAAATATCTGTATAATTTTTCCAGTTGAACCCTTGCCGGACCATTAGCTACGCCCCTAAATCTTTTAACACAAATAAGCTAAAACCATCCAATTTATCCAAACAAGTAACCAATAGAGCAAGTGAATAGTAGATGAACAAGCGATGGCCAACCTTGTATTTGACAGAAACAGCAAAGGTACCAAGGGCACGATTGCCTTCACGAAGCTCAAGAATATCTCGAACAAGTTGCCTAGCTGTAGCTTCAACGGAAGGGCTGCTAATACATTCAAATTCATCGCAAAGTTCCCCAAAATCCATTCCATCTACAAGCTTATCGCCATCCGATTTTTCCAAAGTTGCATCACTCGATAACTCTGTCCTATTGGAGTCATTAACAACTGCCATACATTCAAAAAATACAAATCATTAGATATTAATACACATTCAGTTTTTTTTTTTGTATGACAATCCGTTGTCTATCTGGTCTCACTGGCCCGACTAATTCAAACTCGTGCAATGTAGCATCCATTTTAGAGGGAAGCATTTTAAGAGACAAGCACTCGGTACTAGGGATTTCTCTACTCCCAGAACTCGAATTTCAGACCCTTAGTTAAGGATGAAGGGATTTATTCATCACCTACACTACTTGGTGGTTACATATTTTAGTGGCGGAGCAGTATTTTTACTAATGAGATTCAAAATATAAAGAAGTAAACACATCAGCATATAATATATTAAGAGAGACGGAGCCATGATTTAAAGTTACTGGGTTCGGGATTCTAGCATTTTTATGTTATTGGGTTTCTAAAGTAAGAATTGTACCTATTCGGTTTGCACTAAAGCTATTGGGTTCGGACGAGCTCGTTATGATGTTCTAGCTCCGCGCCTGAGTATATATTCATTAAAATATATAACCTATCTACACAATGTAATTTTCCCGACAAAGGTAACTCCGCCCCCTGACATATTCAGTTCATATTAATAATATATACAATAAAAAAAGAGGGACATGCACCTCGCAAGGAGAATCTACGAATGGAACATAACTTTGAGGAGATGCCATTGATGTTGTGGAAGGAGAAAAGCTTATTGTGATTGGTGGGAAGAGAAATGGTAGTAGTAGAAGAAGAAGAAGGAAGAAGAACGGTAGAAAGGCTCATTTTGTTTGTATCCCCATGATTACTAGCTAGCCGATTGGGATGAGATGGAACCTCTCTTACTTTGATTCTCTATATTTGGATAAGGCACGATTTTGTCTATGTGGTTCTTGATTTTTAGTCCATCTTTTTTGAGCCACATTAGCTGTAATACTTCATGAGTATTTTGGTAGGGACAGCTTATTATCTGGGCTAATTCTTGGTTATTATAATTTGCAGTATTTTCTACAACTTTGTGTGAGGGAGTAGTTACTAATTTTCTGAAAGATTACTTGTATACTTTATTAACTCTTACTTCATTGTTACTGTTGATTTTTATATATTTATACTTTAGTTCTATCTTACTGATGTTTTATATTTTAATACCATACGAGATGGGTGATTTGTGTGGTGTTCAATTTCGCGTGCACTGGATTATAGAAGGACCCGGTTCTTCTATGCGTTCCTTAAACTACAGTTGCGGAATAAGTAATGCAGAAAGTAAAGAACACGAGCATTTTTTACGTGAAAAACGCCTGGCTCAAAAGGTGAAAATATATTTTTACGTGCAAAACGCATGGCTCAAAAGGTGAAAAGATCACGACCTACTTCCCATTGGAATTTCCCCAAAACATCACTACAACTCTGAGTCAAAACAACAATGTGTACAACCTCATGTACACCTAAGGATTACCTATAACCCTTGTAGAAACAAGCAACAGGCGGTTGCGACTGCTTCAAGTTAACTCTAACTTGAATGATACAACTCAAGTACCTAATACAATTTGCTTCTAAGAAAGCTGAAAGTTACAACTCAAAAGCACCTGCTACAATTGAACTAGAATAAAAGACAAACATATGGAACTGGTTCTTCTATATGGTTCATGTAGCTCCAGGTTTGCACTCTTGAAACACACAAGAATTGTTTGCTATTTTGCTCTCAATTCTTGCTTAACTTCAACGTGTGTGCATCCCCTGTAAAAGAGAACACAACTGATATATATAGAGTTAGCAGGATTAGGATTAACTAAAAACCTGATGCTTTACTCTTCCTTGGTGGAAGAGTTCTAGTTAACTTCAATCTCAAACTCTTTCCTTATCTAGGATAGAGTTCTCTTCAAATAAGGAGTCCTGCTCCTTATCAATTATGCAACCATTTCGCTAAGGGGATATCAGAAATAACCACTTATACTTATCCCTTGCACGCGCATGCATTTTGATTTAATCCGATCATGACTTGTGTACACTATTCATGGACCTAGTTCATGCATATATTCCTTTGTCAATCATCAAAATCAAAATCGCGTAGGTAAACAAATTCCCCCTTTTTGATGATGACAAACTCTGTGCTTTTCAGAAGCATAAAACTTGTATCAACTCAGCTCAATATCAAACACAATGTCAGAACACTTTTCATTTAAGGTCACAAATTATCAAGGATCAGGTTCATTAGATTATAAATATCACAGTCCAAAGAAAAAGTACACCTTATCTTCCCTTTTTGGCATCATCGAAAAGTTGCATAATTAAGTTAAGTAACTAGATTTTAGAATAACTTACTCATGGCCACTAGAGCTACTTCAAATGCATCATGAGTTCAATTTTCTCTTATCAATCTTAGGGTATTAGCCATCTAATAAATATCAACAAGAACTTAGGGTAAGTACATATGATTGATAAGATCCTTCCACAAAACATAAAAAGAAAAAAAACATAAAACCATGAGAAAAAGAAAAAGACAAAAAGATCTCACTTGGGTCACTGATTACAAACTGCACTAGGAAGGATTTAGGATTGGGAAGGACCAGGTTCTTGGTTTTTGGCTTGAGGCAGCTTCAACATGTCTTGAAGAATGCTCTCATTCTTTTAAATCCTTTGCAAGCTCATACTTGAGAGAGTCTCTCTCAACTTCTACTTCAGCCAACCTAGTTTTCAATCGTTCAATATGAGCATCCTTAGCTCCACTCTCTTGCTCCAATGCTCTAACCTTGCTGTTTTTTGGTAACTTCTTGGATGAAGCAGGTTCGTTGGGCGCAATTTGGACTTCATAGTCACAGTCTATCAAAGTTCCGCCCCAAAGTAGTCTTTACTCGTGCAAACAACTCATTTTTTGATGAGAAACTTGAAGTAGTCAAGCACATCAATTAGGAGAAATCCATAAGGAATGACATGAGTTTTAGTGCCACAAAGAACCCTATGAAGGAGTTGGATAATAAACCCTGTCCAGTTGATCTACTTCCCACTATTCAGGCAATCCATAAGGACCAGGTCCATGAAGGTAGCAATGTGCCTTCTCTCCTGCCTGGACAGAACCTTTTTGTTGACACATTCAAAAAGCACTTTATGGGCAGGTTTCATTTCACTCTTATAAACAGCCCTGGATTCTTGATCCAAGTACCTATCAACAAATTTCTTGGTAATGGCCAGTGAGGTAGAAAGATATTCTAGACTAGGCCACATCAACTTGGTGTAGCCATTTTACCCCTCAACAGGTATACCTAAAATCTCCCTTAGCTCTTTATCATAAAATCTCACTTTCACTCATTTCACTTCACTATTGAATCTTTCATTTTCCATCTCACAATTTGCAACGAATTTCACAATTTCAGCCCTGGCCAACCTTCCTTCCAGCTGAAGGACCATATCCTTCTAGCCTTGTATTTCTAATTTCTCCTGCAGCTGAACCATCCCTTTTACTTCTAAATCACTATGAAGCGTTCCTTTCAGAATTGTTCTTTTTTGGAAGTTTACCACTTTGTTTTTTTCCTCATCAATATCCTCTTATTCACTTTCTTCTTTAACTATTTAAACTTTCCTTGATCTCCTAGCAGACCTGGTTCTTTTGGACAAGGCAGAGTCCTCTGTCGCAATGCACTTTTCTGGAGATTTCTTCTTATAAGTATTTCTCTTTTTAGTACCAGGAGTTACAACCTCATTTTCTCTGCCTCATCCTTATCAGGAAGGACCAGGTCCATCTCCTTTATCTCAATTATTTCACTCGTTTCACCAACCTTTTTCTTCCCTTTGGAAGCAACTTTGTTTGCACTCTCATCTAAGGCCTTTTTCAAGTTGGACTCACTCTACTTCTTATGACTCCTTGTAGTTCTTTCTCTTATGGGAGGAGTCTCTAAAGGGATAGAAGAGTTAACCTTTCTTTTCTTGCTACATATTGCCTTTCCAGGAATCTTAACTCCATCACTCTTTTTCTTCTTTGGATTATAACTATCAGATACTTTTTGCAGTGGATCATGGAGGGGTTCCTTCCTAGATGGAACAGGTTCTTAGAACCTTTTCCTCAATCTAAATAGCCCCTCCTCTCAGTAGCATCCCCAGGTCCACAACCTCCTTCTTGTCTAATACTCTTCTACTCATCACCACTCTCCTCACTCCACAACAACATTGCTCATGTTTCTTCTGCCAGACCAACAAGAGTGGGTGAAGAAGGTTCAACCACTCTTTTTTCTCCCTTTCCCCTCACATCTACTTCAAGACCCTCACTCATTTTTTCTTTTCCTTTATCATTTTTACAACCTATTTTTTCTAGACACACTAGTTTCTACACCAGCAACTGTACCAACCAATACATACCCTTTCTCAAGTTTTTCAGTGATTTCAGAAGCAACATTAGAAAATTTAACCCAAAAGTTACATATTCAGTTTCAGATGAAACTTGTTCTTCTCCACAGTCCCAAACTTGAATGACTCATAAGATTTTTGTGGTTCTTCTGCTAGGCTAGCTTGCAATTTCTCATTCAATTTCTTGGCATGTTCTCCACTAGACACTATTTTTTGTGCAAGCATCTTGGCATAGCTTTTCTTGGGGGTTTAGCTGGTTGAAGGTTCTTTGGGTGGTTAATTGGGGTTCTCAGTGTTCTTGGGGTTTTCAGATAGGTTGGTCATTTGTTCAGTGTTGGTAGATGAAAATATTTGAGAGAGTTTTAGGGTTTTGAAGCTTTGGCCTTTAGAAGATGAGAGATGAAAGAAGTTGATAGAGTCGGATCAATTTAAAGAGGGAAGTGTTGAGTGTATAACAACACCTTTTTCAAGTCTAGAAGTCTAATCACATTGGGAGTTTCAGATTGAAAAGACGTTGGACTCTTCCCTAAATATTTCGACAATTATGGTGTGTGGAACTCTTGGTTAAACTGTCGTTTGTAACCGATTGGTTCAAAAATAGTTTGGGATAATGTGGGACTCTTTTCAAATTATGATCCAAATGGAGTTATTTCAAATTATGCGGAGTGTAGAATGCATACCTTATAAGCTCAATGAACCAGGTTCTTCACTGAAAGTTCTCTCGTGTAAGCCTTATTTTTTCTAAAAAAATAAGAATAATATCATTAGACACTAGTGATACATTTTAGCACATGGCACAAGAATATATTAATAAAATTATGAGATTGAGCAATATCTAATCTAATTATTTATAAAATTTACAAATTATCTAACCAATCATTGAGTTAGAACCAGTTTCTTTTAGGTGATCTTAATCATCCCTAATTCTAACTTATTCCTTTAAAAGTGATCCCTACTCAAGGCTTTTGTGAAGTTGTTAGTTATTTTCTTATCAATAACACAAAATTCTACAGTGATCAATCCCTTTTCAAAATTATACCTAAGAAAAATGATGTCTAACATCTACGTGCTTAGTTTTTTTTTGTGATGGACCAGGTTCTTGGTCATACTGATTACACTAGTATTGCCACAAAATATAGGGATACAACCTGCATCAATTCTAAAATCCATTAATTGTTGTTTAGTCCACAACAAATTGAGCATAACATAAGGCAACATACATGTACTCAACTTCAGCAGGAGACAAAGCCACCGAGTTTTGCTTTTTGGTGGCTCAAGACACAAGACACGAGCCAAGAAAGTATGTCATACCTGAAGTACTCTTTCTATCCACCAGAAAACCTGCATAATCAGCATCAACATATCCCACTAAATCAAAATTACTACCTTTTGGATATCATAATCAAAGATCAATTGTGCCTCTTAAGTATCTCAAGATTATCTTGACTGCCTTCAAGTGAGACTCCTTTCGATTTGCTTGAAATCTAGCACAAGGGCTATAGTGAAAACGATGCCAGGTCTACTAGTAGTGAGACATAACAAGGATCTAATCATTCCCCTATACATTTTCTGATCAACCGATGAATCAGGTTCATCCAAATCCAATTTCATGGTTGTTGCTATAGGAGTGTCAATTTTCTTGGAGTCTTCCATATTAAACCTTTTGAGAAACTCTTTCACATACTTTTCCTAACGGATCAATTCCATTTGAATTTTATTTAATTTGTAAGCCTAAATAGAAATTAAGCTCACCCATTATACTCATTTCAAATTCACTCCCCATTTACTTAGAAAATTCTTTACTTAACCTATCTTTAGTTGCTCCAAAGATTATAACATCAATTTATATCTGAACAACCAAAAGATCTTTACCTTTTTCTTTCAAGAATAAAGTATTATCAATTTTACCTCTCTTGTAGCCATGCTCAAGTAGGAATTTGGGCAGTCTTTCATACCATGCTCTTGGAGATTACAATCAAGTTTGTACACATGATCAGGTCATTCCTTGCTTTCAAAGTGAGGAGGTTTCTTAACAAAAACTTCTTCCTTTAGATATCCATTAAGGAAGGCACTCTTGACATCCATCTTATGGAGAGTGAATTCCATGTAAGCAGCAAAGGCTATAAGGACTCTAGTGGCTTCCAATCTTGCAACTGGATCAAAAGTGTCATTATAGTCTATTCCCTCCTCTTGACTATATCATTGAACCACCAATCTTGCCTTGTTCCATGTAATTGTTCCATCTACATCAAGTTTGTTTTTGAAGATCCATTTAGTGTCAATCAGTGTTCTGTCATTGTGTAATGGTACCAGATGCCAAACTTGACTTCTCTCAAATTGGTTGAGTTTATCGTGCATCACATTCACCCAACCTGCATCCTATAAAGCCTAAAAAATATTGTTAGTTTCAATAATAGACAAGAAAACATCAAAAGCATAGAGATTCTTTAAAGAAGATCTGTTTTTGATTCCAGAGGTTGGATCAGTGATTATATTCCCAATGGGATGGCAACTTTGATACTTGTAAGGTTTCATAACTAACTAGTTTTCTCTAGATGTTCCTTCAATATTTTGTTGCTGAGGAACAAGTTCATGGACAGGTTCCCTCGAGCTTTGAGGATCAGTTCTTCTTCGGTAGGTTCCCTCTGTCAGGTTGACATGGGTAGAAGGACTTGTCCCATCACCTGTTCCTTCCAGTGATGCAGCTTCAGATTGGACTGTGGTTTTATCATTTAAGTTTCTTGTCATCCCAATCTCTTCATCATCTTGTTCTTGCCTCTTAAAAATAATGTTAGTTTCATCAAAAATAACATGTACGCTATCTTATACACATATAGTTCTTTTATTGTATATCATATAGGATTTACTATGTGAAGAGTATCCCAAGAATACTCCCTCATCACTTCTAGTATCAAACTTTCCAAGGGAGTCTTTTCCATTATTGTGCACAAAGTACTTGCATCTAAATGCCCTAATATATGATATATTAAGATTTCTCCCTTTAAGTAACTCATATGGAGTTTTCTCAACAATAGGTCTAGACATGCACCTATTTATGATGTATCATGTAGTGTTCACAGCTTCTGCCCGAAACTATGGGGTAGCTTACTAGCAAGTAACATTGGATTAAGTGGATTTTTGTTTTGATGATTGATAAAGGAACACATGCATGAACTAGGTCCATGGACAATGTACATAAGACATGGGCAGATGCAAGCACAAGGCATGCACGTGAAGGGGATAAGTATAAATGGTTATATCTGATATTTTCTTATTGAAAAGATTGCATAATTGATCAGGAGTAGGAATACTTACTTGAAGAGAACTCTATCCTATATAAGGGAAGATTTAGACATCTAAGTGAACTAGAACTCTTACACCAAGGAAGACTATAACATTAGAACTCTAGTTAATCCTAATCCTACTAACTTTACATATTTTCAGGATGTTACAGGTGACGCACAAACGCTGAAGTTAAGCAAGAATTAAGAGAAAAATAGCAAGGCATTTTGCAAGCAATTCCTGTGTGTTTCAAGTGTGCGAACATGGAGCTACATGAACCAGATAGAAGAATCAGTTCCATGTGTGTGTCTTTTTTTCTAGTTCAATTGTAGTAGGGCCTTTGAGGTTGTACCTTTTAGCTTTCTTTAGAAGCATTTGTACTAGGTACTTTGAGTTGTATTCTATAAGTTATACTTAACTTGAAGCTGTCGCAATAACTTGTGGTTGGTTCCTACTAGGGTTAGAGGTAATCCTTAGGTTTACAAGGGTTTTGTAAATGTTATTTTTTGGCTCAGTGATTTAGCGAAGTGTTGGGAAAATTCCTATTGGAAGTGGGTCGTGTTGTTTTAACTTTTGAGCCAGGTGTTTTTCACGTAAAAATACTTGTGTTCTTTAATTTCCACTTTATTTATTCCATAATAGTTGAATAAGGAACACATAGAAGAACCAGATCCTTCTATAATTCCCCCTTGTGTGATATTGAAGTATAAATTATCAATTGGTATCAGAGCAAGTTATCCTTGAAGATGCTAACACCTTAGAAAAAATATCAAGATGAGTGCACCACCTAAAAATTGGGAAGGGCAATCCACTGCTAGGTCACCACTTTTCAATGGCCAGTACTACTCTTGGGGGAAGATAAAGATGAGAAAGCACATATAGGCAGATGAATATGAGCAATGAGACATAATCACTGATGGTCCAGTATCTACTTTGAAGAAAAATATTGCAGGAGAAAATGTACCAAAGACAATAGCTGATTGCAATGCTGATGGCTTGAAGAAGTGGGAAAAGAACACCAAAGCCAAGAAATGGCTTGTCTGTGGACTTGGTCTAGATGAGTTCAGCCAAATCCAAGGCTGCTCCACTTCCAAGAAAATTTGGGATACACTACAAGTGGCCATGAAGGAACAACTTAGGTGAAGAGATCAAGAGGAACCTTACTATTCTTTCAGTATGAAACTTTGCCATGAAAGATAGAGAAACCATTCATGAGATATACGCAAGGTTATCTACATTCACAAATGAACTAAAGCCCCTTGGAAGTATTATCCCTGAAGATGAGAGGGTTGAAAAGATACTAAATAGGGTCTTGCCAATCACATGAGAAAGCAAGATCACTGTCATTCAGGAATTAAAGATAATTTGCTACGCTTCCTTTGGATGAGTTGAATGGAAATCTCACGGCTTATGAACTAGAAGACAAACCATGAATGTCACGACCCAAATTTCCCCTCCACAGGGTCTCGTGACGGCACCTAGTCTCTACGACTAGGTAAGCCTAAAATATACGGAAAAATAAATTGAAAACAAGAATAAAACAGTTCAGATAAAGTAATTATCATAAAGCTTAAGCCGCTCGGCATTTACAGTTATCTCTTCCCAAAACCCGGACTATCACAACTGTCACAAGCTTAACACTACAGCTCAATACATTGAAAACTGAGAGTAATTCTGTCTAAATACTATGTCTACATAAGGATAAGGAAGGGGACTAAAAGGTTCTACGGACGTGGCAGAAATGCCTTACGGTCTCCAAATGTGTGTTGGGCTCCTGATTCTGACACTGGTGCTAGTACCTGGATCTGCACATGGGGAAAACATGCGCAGAAGGGCGTGAGTACTCCACATTCGGTACCCAGTAAGTGCCGAGCCTAACCCCAGTCAAGTAGTGACGAGGTCAGGTTGAGGCTCTACTGAGTTTGCAATTCAAAAATAAGACAGATATAGTTAACAGTTAAGTAAACAGTAATGATTAATGACAATTCAAAGTAAATACCAAAAGAAAAGAGTAATAAATCTCAGTTCGGCACAACATATAATTCAAGTGATAACCGTGCAATGCAATACAGGGGAAAAGCTCCCGGGTCTCGGCCCGTAGTCCCAATTTAAATATGCAATTCAATACAAGGGGAAAGCTCCCGGATCACGGTCCGTAGTCCCAATTTAAATATTCTATGAAGTACAGGGGGAAAGCTCCCGGATCACGGTCCGTAGTCCCAATTTAAATATGCTATGCACTACAGGGGGAAAGCTCCCGGATCACGGTCCGTAGTTCCAATTTAAATATGCAATGCAAGAATATATATATCGGATAAAGCGAAGTTTCAAAGTTTAGGAAAAATCATTAGTAACTACGGGGTAAAGTACTCAAACCGTTTTCAAACAGTAGTAACAAGGGAAAAATCAAGTAAAATCGTTTGTTATGATAAAATATTAAATTGTTATTCAGCACAATCGATGACAATAATAATAGAATCGAAATTGAGGCATGTTGTAGAAGGAACAATGGAATTTCCGTGAAAATGTCCCATGCACGCGCTCGTCACCTCACGTACACGGGGATTTTATAGTAAAAACCAGTCAAAACATCTAAGGAAAATTCTCCAACACAGAGTTAGGCAAGCCACTTACCTCGACGGTGCCAATCAACCGCCAACCACTCTCTTGCCACGAGTATCCAACTCCGAGTGGCCCAAATCTATTAAATTCGATGGTATAATGTAAATATAATTTCAAGAAATCAAAGTAACTAATAAATTCAGAACTAATACGCGAATTTAGAAAAATTGACCAAAATGCCCCTCGGGACCACATCTCGGAATCGGGTAAAATTTATATTTTCTGAACCCTTATTCACTCACGAGTCTAACCATATGAAAATCTCTCAAATCGGAGGTCAAATACCCAATCAAACCCCCAAAATTCGGTCTATGAAGTTTCTTCCAATTTTCCCAAATTTCAACTAAAAATCCCGAATTTAAGGATGGAATTTAAGATTAGATTCATAGGAATTGGTCCATATAGGTTAGGAATCACTTACCCGAACTACCCA
Source organism: Nicotiana undulata (assembly GCA_005239495.1). Classification (NCBI taxonomy): domain Eukaryota; kingdom Viridiplantae; phylum Streptophyta; class Magnoliopsida; order Solanales; family Solanaceae; genus Nicotiana; species Nicotiana undulata. The sequence goes on along the minus strand of ML268578.1, from coordinate 84,068 downwards.
GGTGCAAAAGTCTCCAAGAATCGTCTCTCCCGAGCTCCCACAACTCAAAAATAGTGAAATAAGCCTTAACCCTCGAAAATGGGTTTAATATTCTGCCCAGGTATTTTAATGATGTGCGATCGCGGAACTTCAGTCGCGATCGCGGAGGGTAAAAATCCACGCGCCCCAATTAACCCTATGCGATCGCGGATAGGGGCCTGCGATCGCGTACCTTCACGCCCCTGCGCTTCGCGATCGCGGGAGGGCCTTGCGATCGCAAAGAGTAATTCCTTAGCCTTGCCCAGACCACCAACAACACTGTGCGATCGCGAAGGTTTAATTTCCACAACATTGCGATCGCGCATACTCTTCTGCGATCGTGAAGAACGATTTTTCGTGCCTTCCCAGAAGGCTCTATGCAATCGCAAGCCTACTTCTGCGATCGCAGAGAAGGCCAAACAGCTGTAGAAAAACCAGCAATACAACTGAAGACTTAGGCCAAAACGTGTCCGTTTGAACACTCGAAACACACCCGAGGCCCCCGGGACCTCAACCAAAACCACCAACTAGTCCAAATACCTTATTCAAACTTGGTCGAGTCTTAAAAACACGTCCCCTAACATCAAAATATCCAAAATTGCATAGATTAAAGCCTAGGAACTTAGGAATTTTCAAGAATTCACCTCCGACGCTGAACCACGTCTAAACTCGTCCGAATGACCTCAAATTTTGCACACAGGTAATAAATGACATTCCGGACTTGCTGTCGCTTTCGGAATGAGTCCGATATCAAAATCTCACCTATCGACCGAAATCGCCAAAATTCTAACTTTCGCCAATTCAAGCCTAAATCTACGTCTAGCCTAAAAAACACATTCCGAATACGGTTCCAACCCCAAAATCGCTCAACGGAGCTAATGGAGTCGACGGATTTCCATTCCGAGTCCGTCTTCACACATCTCCCGCCCCCGTCTAATTTCTAAGGGCAAAGCTCACCTTAAAGGACTATATGTCCAAAAATACTCCAATTTTCATCACTCGATGCTCTGACTCGATCCATTAACATAATAAGACTTGGGAGAAGAAGTTATCAGGGGATCGGGGCGATAACTCTCAAAACGACTGACCGGGTCGTTACAATAAAAATGAATGTTCCTAAGAAAGAAAGGAGTCTGGCACTCAGAATTACTGAAGGCTCTGACTTGGAAGATGATGAAATGGCAATGATTACCAATGACTACAAGAAGTTCCCTAAGAAGAGGAAAGGGTTCTTTGAGAAGTGGAAGCTACAACAAGGCTAGAGCTCCAGAGAAGCAGGCTAATAAAGGATATTATAAATATGGAAAGCCCACATAATCAAGAACTATCCCCTATGGGAGATTGAGTGGAAAAAGGATAGAATTGAACGAAAGAACCAAAAAAGGAACGGGTTCATCCCAAAAAAGGCAACAACAAGGGATCAACCAAGGGAATGGTTGTTGCTTGGGGTGATAGCTCAGATGAAAGCTCCGATGATGATGAACGAGAACTAATGGATATTGGAGAATCTGATGAAGAAACTGAGATAAGTGTCTTTCAACTCAAAGATAAGATTAAGTTTTTGTCTAAATAAAGATTATCTGAATTACTATTAGAGCTTATTGACGAGTCTGAAGATGTGACTAATGAAAAGGAACAACTGTCAAAAGAGTGTGTCATTTTAAAAGCAAATTGCAAAAACCTATAACTTAGGGCTTCTGAAACTGAAAATACAGTGTTGAAGAACCAGGTTCATGCACTTGATATAACTATTCTAGAACTTATATTTGAAAATCCAAAATTGAATTTAGGAATAGGTAAAAAGATAGTTGGTAACACACAACTCACTATAGAAGAAAATTTAGGTGAAGTGAAAGATGAGTTGTATAAAAGGGATGAACATGTAAGAGTCTTGAAGGAGGACCTGAATAAGGTTAAGCATGAGCTAGACATAACTTGTAAATGGAACAGGTCCTTTGATGCACTTTCATAGCTTCAAGAACACCATTGTAGCAACAGATGGGGATTAGGCTTTAGGAACTCGGAACCTAAGTGGGATCCCAAAAGCAAGTACCTCACACTCCCTGAGAATAAAATTTGCACACACTGTGGTAACACTGGTCACTATAAGAGTCAATGCACTGTAAAATAAAAGGCAAGTCAACAACACAAAAATCACGTTCTAGGGAAAAATAGGCTGCCAAGTTGGGCTAAAAATAATTTGATTTATCATTTTGCCTATATAAAGGGACCAAACTAACTTAGGTTCCTAAGACTACCCCCTAGTTTCCTTTTGTAGTCCAAGTGAAAGGGAGAAGCCAAATATGGTACATGGATAGTTTTTGCTCAAAGCACATGACAAGAAGCAATAACCAATTCCTTTCACTTGAGGACCTTAAAGAAGGTAATGTCTCCTTTGGAAACAGAAAAAAATGTGAGATCATTGGGGTTGGAAAGGTAGGTAAATCTGACTCTCACTCTATTGAGAATGTCTACTTGATATACAGACTAAAATACAACCTAATAATTGTATCACAACTATGTGATAGAGGAAACATGGTAGCTTTCACCTCTACAAAATGGTTTGTGATAAATCTTACAACTAACAAAATAGATTTGCAGGGAAAAAGAGTGAACAACATATATGTGGTAGATTTATCCACACTGTCCGATAATAAAATCTATTTCTTAAGTGTGTTGTAATGATCCATTCCTTTGGCACAAGAGACTTGTACATGCAAGTCTGAGTCAACTCAACAAACTAGTCTCCAAGCACTTAGTGATAGGGATGACTAACATTAAGTTCAATGAAGATAAAGTTTGTGAAGCTTGTGCAAGGGGGAAGAAAGTATGATCCTCTTTCAAAATAAAAAAATGGTGAGTACTACCAGAACGATAGAACTGGTCCATATGGATCTGTGTGGACCAATGAAGACAATGAGCAGAGGTGGTAAGATATATGTTATGATGCTTTTTTTATGATTACCCTAGTTTACATTCACTCTATTTTTAACATCTAAAGATGAAGCATTTGACATGTTCACTTCATTTGTTAGAAAAACTAAAAAAATAACTAGGTAATCAACTTGTATCAATTAGGTCTGATCATGGTACCAGGTTTAATAGTGCTTAATTTTCTGAATTTTTTGATGAGCATGTCATAGATCATAATATTTCTGCTCCTAGAACTCCACAACAAAATGGAAAAATTTAAAGAAATAATAGGACTTTGGAGGAAATTGCTAGAACTATGCTGCATGCTAGAAAATTGCCTCATAAATTCTGGGCAGAAGCTATGAACACCTCATGCTATATCATAAATAGGTGCATGACTGGTTCTTTTATCTGGCTCATGTAGCTCCAGGTTCGCACTCTAGAAACACAAATGAATTGCTTTCAAAATGCCTTGCTATTTTGCTCTCAATTCTTGCTTAACTCCATCGTGTGTGAGCTTCCTGTAAAAGAGAACACAACTTATATATATAGAGTTAGTATGAATAAGATTAACTAGGAACCTGGTGTTTTACTCTTCCTTGGTGAAAAAGTTTTAGTTAAATTCAATCTCTAACTCTTTCCTTATCTAGGATAGAGTTCTCTTCAAATTAGGAGTCATGTTCCTTATCATTTATGCAACATTTTCGTTCAGGTAATACCAGAAATAATCAGTATACTTATCTCTTGCACGTACATGTATTTTGCTTGAATCTCACCGTGACATGTGTACATTGTCCATGAAATTGGTTCATGCATGTGTTCCTTTCTAATCATCACAACAAAAACTGCTTAGGTCAATACTTAGTAATACATATATTTTCTTTTTTACGTTTATCCATATTTTTTTACATCGTTCCTATAAGGATCTTTTGTTACTCTTGTTGTTCTATTTTATGCATCATTCTTTCCTTATTATTTAAAAAATAATGATTATTTGAAAATACTTTTAATTTAAATCTCCCTTACTGTTATACTTTTATATGTATGAAAATATCATGATATATTTAAAATGACAAAAAAACTTTTTTTTCTAAATATTGTGCACAATCAAATACTACCACATATATAAATTGAGATGAAATGAGCAATTATATTGACTAATATAAACTATTTTCATGACAACAAGCGCTAAACTAACAAAGGAAAAGGGAGCCAGTCAATCCTATAAAATTAGAAAATACTACTAAAGAAAATACACTAAGTTTCTCAAGGTGTTACCAAATTAGCAACTTATGCTTATTCTAACTCTTTAGAATTGAATAAGTACGAATTTAAAATTATTTAACTCCTACTTATCTTTTGGTAATAGCATTTGGAAACCTCTCCTCGAGCTTACAAATTTCAAAAGAAAAGAAGAATTCTGGGCAGTTTGCAATTTTGTCGGCTATATACAATGATTGAGGAAAGTCTTTCAAAAAAATAAAAAAAATATTTTACTCAAACGTATTTATTTTTGTGATGTACACTTTCCAAGAGGAAAAATCTTTTCGTCTTATATACTCCATAGTTTCATGTTATGTATCATGATATGGAGTACAAAGTAAAATTTACTTAATTTTCAGTATGGATTTGGAAAAATCACGATCAAAAGAATAAATTAATGTCATATAAAGTGAACAAATGGAGTTATTTATTTCAAAATGACATTCCCGAGCAATTTTTAGTCGATAAGGTATACTAATTACATCTAAATATCAAGCAAATTAAGGTTAAACGTATGAATTCTATGTATTTACATCGCTTCATTTAAATACTGTTGGCCCAAGTGAAGTTTTGTTTTGAGGATTGACAAAGGAAGGTCAGGCATGAACCAGGTCCATCCCCTGTGTACACAGACAAGGGCAGATTCGAGCATAAGGGATGCACGTGAAGGAGAGTAGCATTAAAACTCTAGTTGTTTCTTAATCTACTAACTCTATATATCTGGGGACGCTACATTTCATGCGTGCAGATTCAGACAGACAAACAGGCAGACCTCTTCAGTAGGGGTTGCCTGAGTTCAGCTTGATCGGTAAGCTCCACGTCCTTCGGAGTTGCTGGGTCTAGAGTTTTGTGTACATCTTGTGTATATATGTATATATATTATTGGTAGGTTGGGGCCCTGTTTCGATCATAGTACATCCATCAGTACAGGCTTGAAGACATATCCTGTCAGTTAGTGCAATATGTTGGGCTTGTAGGCCTTGTATGTATATTTTGTTGGTTTGTCAGTTATAGTAGTTATGACGGCCTTGTCGGCCCAGCTTTATATTGATGTTTACTCAGTGTTAGTTTTCGTCCAGTTTTATATTTTGCTTCGCAAATTGTCTTGCAATGTGGCCCCATGGACAAAGTATGACATTATATGTTCAGAGTCCCTTAGTCGCAAGTGTGACAATATTGCAGGATATTCTCATTTTACAGGTACACACAAAAGCAAGAGTTAAACGTGAGTTGAGAGCAAAATAGCAAGGCATTTTCCAAGCAATTCCTGTGTGATTCAAGTGTGAGAATATGAAGCTACATGAACAAGATAGAAGAAACAGTTCCAAGTGTCTGTCTTTTATTCTAGTTCAATTGTAGTAGGTGATTTTCAAATTGTACCTTTCAGCTTTTTCTAGAGTCAATAGTATTAGGTACGCTGAGTATTCACGTTAGAGTTAACTTGAAGTTGTCGCAAGAGTTAGAGGTTGGTTTCCACAACGGGATTAGAGTTAATCCTTAGGTTTACAAAGAGTTTTGTAAATGTTTTTTTGGCTCAGTAATTTAGTCAGGTGTAGTACGTCGTGGTTTTTTCACCTTTTAAGTCAGGTGTTTTACACGTAAAAATACTTGTGTTCTTTACTTTCCGCATTTACTATTTCAGCAACAGTAGGTTAAGGAACACTTAGAAGAATCGGGTCCTTCTATAATATGTGCACGAAAAAAATTGGACACCACACAAATCACCCCTCCCCCCCATCTTGTATGGTATTGAAGTATAAAACATCAATCAGTATCAGAGCGGGTTATCCTTGAAGAGGGTAACACATTAGGAAAAGTTCAGATGAGTGCACTACCTGAAAACTGTAAAGAGCAATCCACCACTAGGCCCGCTATTCAATGATCAGTACTATTCTTTATGGAAGAAGACGAGAAATGATCACTTGCAGATGACTAATGGATGCTTCAAATGTTGTAAAAAGAATCACATGATCAAGAACTATCCTATGTGGGAAATCAAGTGGAAAAAGGAGAAATTTGAAAGAAGGAATATGTTCATGACAAGAAGAACTACAACAAAAGGTCATCCAAAGAAAAGGTTGCTACTTGGGAAGATAGTTCAGATGAGGACACTGATGATAATGCTGAACGAGCTCTTATAGCAGTTCGAGAATCTGTAGATGAACCTGATGAAGAATCTGAGATAGGTTTTCTGGACCTTATGGATAAAATTAAACTCCTTTCTAAAGATAGACTATCAAAATTGTTGCTAAATTTAATTGATGAATCTAAGAATATAAGTTCTGAAAAAGAACAGTTGTCAAAAGAGTGTAACTTTATAAAAGGGGAATGCAAAAACCTGGAAATAAATATTTGTAAAACTGAAAAGGAAAATACTGCTTTGAAGAACCAGGTTCATGCACTTGATACAACTGTCTTAGAACTTAGATCTGAAAATCTGAAATTGAAGTTAGGAACAAGTAAAGAAATAGCTAGTGACACACAACTCTCACTAGAAAAAGGATCTAGGAAAGGTAAAAGATGAGCTTTATAAAAGGGATGAACTGGTAAGAACCCTGAAGGAGGACTTGACAAAGGTTACGCATGAGTTAGATAGAACATGTAAATGGAACAAGTCCTCTGATGCACTTTCATGGCTACAAAAATACCATAGTAGCAATAGAAGAGGACTTGGCTTTGGTAACTCTGCACCTAAATGGGATCCCAAAAGAAAGTACTTCACACTCCCTGAGAGTAAAATTTGCACACACTATGGTAATACTGGTTACTAAAAGAGTGAATGCACTGCAAAAGAAAAGGCAAGTCAAAAGAACAAAAAATTTATTCTAGGAAAAAATAGGCTGTCAAGTTGGGCTAAAAAGAACTTGATTTTCCTTTTGCCTATAGAACAGGACCCAAACTAGTTTGGGTTCCTAAGACTAACCCCTGATTTCCTTTTACAGCTCCAAGTGAAGGGGAGCAGCCAAATATGGTACATGGATAGTGACTGCTCAAAGCATATGACATGAAGCAAGAACCAGTTCCTTTCACTTGAGGGCCTTAAAGAAGGTAATGTCTCCTTTGGAAATGGGAATAAAGGTGAGATCATTTGGATTGGAAAGGTAGGTAAGACTGATTCTCACTCTATTGAAAATGTCTAATTGATAGATGGACTGAAGTATAGTCTAATAAGTATATCACAACTGTGTGATAGAGGTAACATGGTAGCATTCACCTCTACCAAATGCTTTGTGATTAATCTTACCACTTACATGATTGTTTTGCAGGCAAAAAGAGTGAATAGCATGTATGTTGTAGATTTGTCCATGCTTTCAGAAAATTAACTCATTTGCTTAAGTGTGTTGGATAATGATCCCCTCCTTTGGCACAAGAGAACTTGGACATGCCAGTCTGAGTCAACTCAACAAATTAGTCTCTAAGGACCTGGTGATAGGGCTGCCTAACAACTGCCTTACATCAAGTTCAAGGAAGATAAAGTTTGTGAGGCTTGTGCAAGGGGGAAGCAGGTAAGATCCTCTTTAAAAATCAAGAAAATGGTAAGCATCACTAGGACGATGGAACTGGTCCATATGGATCTTTGTAGATCAATGAGAACATTGAGCAAAGGTGGTAAGAGACATGTTATGGTGCTTGTTGATGATTACTCCAGGTTTACTTGGACACTGTTTCTAACATCTAAAGATGAAGCATTTGACATGTTCATGTCTTTTGTTATAAAAACTCAGAAGCAACTAGGTAATCAACTTGCATCAATTAGGTCTGATCATGATACTGAATTTGAAAATGCTAAATTTGCTGAATTTTGTGATGAGCATGGCATAGATCATAATTTTTCTACTCCTAGGACTCTACAACATAATGGAGCAGTTGAAAGAAAGAATAGGATATTGGAAGAAATGCCTAGGACTATGTTTCTTCTTGTAAACTTCCTCATAGTTTCTGGGCAGAAGCTGTGAACACTGCATACTACATCATAAATAGGTGCATGACTATACCTCTTGTTGAGAAGACTCCCTATGAGTTACTTAAAGGGAGAAAGCCAAATATGTCCCATCTTGAGGCATTTGGATGCAAGTGCTTTGTGCACAATAATGGTAAAGACTCCCTAGGTAAGTTTGATCCCAGAAGTGATGAGAGAGTATTCTTGGGATATTCATCACATAGTAAAGCTTGTAAGATTTATAACAAAAAAACTATGTGTGTAGAAGAAAGTTTACATGTCATTTTTGATGAAAGTAATATTCTTTTTGAGAGGAGGGAACATGATGATGAAGAAATTGTGCTGGTAATAAATTGAAATGGAATCACAACCCAGACTGAAGCTGCACTAGAGGAAGGAACAAGTGATGGAACAGGTTCTTTCACCCTGGTAACATGACATGGATAATAGAACAAAGAGGAAGTGATCCTCAAACCTTAAGGGAACCTATCCATGAACTTGTTCCTCAGCAACAAAACATTGAAGTAACATCTAGAGTAAACTAGATGGTTGTGAAACCCTACAAGTATCAACGTTATCATCCCATTGAGAACATAATTACTAATCCAACCTCTGGAATCAAAATCAGATATTCATTGAAGAATCATTGTGCTTTTGATGCTTTCTTATTTATTATTGAAACTAAAAATGTTGCTGAGGCTTTGCATGATGCCAATTTGAGAGAAGTCAAGTTTGGCATATGGTACCAAGACCTAAAGACAGATCAGTAATTGGCACAAAATGGGTCTTCAGAACCAAACTTGATGAAGATGGAACAGTTACAAGAAACTTGGCAAGATTGGTGGTTCAAGGATATAGTCAAGAGGAGGGCATAGACTATGATGAAACCTTTGCACTAGTTGCAAGGTTGGAAGCAATAAGACTCCTCAGAGCCTTTGCTGCTTACATGGAATTCACTCTCCATCAGATAGATATCAAGAGTGCCTTCTTCAATGGCTATCTAAAGGAAGAAGTGTTTATCAAGCAACCTCCAGGCTTCGAAAGCAAGGAATGTCCTAATCATATGCACAAACTTGATAAAGCATATCATGGACTCAAGCAGGCTCCAAGAGCATGGTATGAAAAAACTGATAATAGAGGTAAAACTGATAATATTTTATTCTTGAAAAAAAGGTATATATCTCTTGGTAATTCAGATTTATGTTGAGGATATAATCTTTGGAGCAACTACTGATAAGTTAAGTAAAGAATTTTTGAAGCTAATGGGGAGTGAATTTGAAATGACCATGATGGGTGAGCTTAATTTCTTTTTAGTCTTACGAATTAAACAAAATTCAAGTGGAACTATGATCCATCATCAAAAGTATGAAAAAGAGTTTCTTAAAAGGTTTTAAATGGAAGATTCCTAAGAAATTGACACTCATATTGCAACAACTACAAAGTTGGATATAGATGAACCTGGTTCATCTGCTGATCAGAAGTTGTATAGGGGAATGATTGGCTCATTGTTGTATCTCACTGCTAGCAGACTTGACACTCTTTTCAGTGTAGGCTTTTGTACTAGATTTCAGACAAATCCAAAGGAGTCTCACTTGACTGTTGTCAAGAGGATTTTGAGATACCTAAAAGGCACCACTAACCTTTGTCAATGGTATCCAAAAGGTAGTAATTTCATTCTAGTGGGATATGCTGGTGTTGATTATGCAGGTTTTCTTGTGGATAAAAAGAGCACCTCAGGTATGGAACACTTTATTGGATCATGTATTGTGTCTTGGGCCACCAAAAAGCAAAATTTTGTGGTCTTATCTACTGTTGAAGCTGAGTATGTTGTTGCTGCCTCATATTGTGCTCAATTGTAGTGGATCAAACAACATTTAATGGACTTTGGGATTGATGTAGTTGTATCCCTATCTTATGTGATAACACTAGTGCAATTAGTAATACCAAGAACTCAGTTCATCACAAAAGGTCTAAACACATAGATGTAAGACAACACTTTTTGAGGGACAACTATGAAAATGGTTTGATTACTGTGGAGTTTTGTGCTACTGACAAGCAAATAGCTGACATCTTCACAGAAGTTTTAAGTAAAGATCACTTTGGAAGGAACATGTTAGAATTAGGGATGAGTAATATTAGCTAAAAGGACCAGTTCAATTTCACAATCGAAAAGAAAATGAAAAAAACAATTTTGGATTAAAAAATCTATAAATTTTGTACATAATTAAATTAGATTTGCTCAGTTTCATACATCTAATAGTATACCCTTGTTCCATGTGCTAAAGTGACTCATTAATCTCTAATGATATTATCTCTATTTTCTTGGAAAATTCAGACTTACACAAGAGATTTCTCAGCAAACAACTTGGTTCATCAAGATTACTTGGTATGTATTCTCCACTCTGCATAATTTCAAATAATTATATTTGGATCATGATTAAGAGAAGAGTCTCATTTAATCCCAAACCCTTTGAACTTATCCATTACAAAAATGAACCAGCTTCGTTCAAAAGGAGTCCAAAATCGCATTAAGTGCCTAGATTCTAAGGACTCTCTTCAACGTCTTTTCAAATAGAACTTCAGTTTGATAGACTTCTGAAAGGATGCCATTACCCAATTAAACGCCCCTCTTTAAATTGATTAGGCCTAGTGTTCAAGTCGTCAAAATACTCTCCACCTTCTCTCATCTTCCAAACGTACTCAAACTCATTTTCTTTCATACCCAAGCACATAAATAGCTAACATCTCTGACAATCCTTCATCACCAACCATGGAATCCACTTCCACACCTTTTATCACCCCTTCAACCACACCAACCTTTAAGAAAAGTAGAGTAAAAATGATGGCTCGCAAGTTGTTGCTGGTGGACAACATATCAAGAAAATAAATGAAAAATTGAAAGAGGGTAGGGAAGAATAACCCCATAAATCTGATAAATCGTTCAAATCTGCTACTGAGGGGGATGAAACGATTTCTTCTGGGACAGAACAGGTAACATCCGACCCAAAAGTTACTCCTGAAACTATTTATGAGGTTGCTACGGATTTGGAGGCTAGGTTTGTGCTGGCAGGATCTATGACTGGTGTTGAAACTAATGAGTCTGGAAAAGTGGGTGGTGAGAATAAAAAGAGAAAACAAAAGGAGAGAGAGGGTGTCGGGAGTACTGTGAGGGGTATGGGAAAAGGAGTGGTTGATTCTTCACCTACCCCTGTTGTCCTAACTAATGAATCAAGTGGTATGGTAGTTTGGGGTGCAACATCTGGTGAAGTAAAGGAAAGTGTGAGAGAAACAAGGGGAAGTGGGTCTGGAGAAGCTGCTGAGGGGTTGGTTCGACTAGGGAAGAATGTTGATGAATATGTTCCATATGAACAGGAAACCCTCGTAGACCTACTGAAAAGGGTGACTGACAGTTACAATCCCAAGACGAAAGGATGTTCAGGAGTTAAAACCCCTAGCACTGCCAAGGCAAACATGAAGAGGAAGGTTGCCTCTTCTATCCCTGTAGAGATTCCTCCCACAAGAGGAAGATATACAAGGAGTCAAAAGAAGCAGAGTGAGGCTGAACTGTAAAAGGCCTTTGATGAAAGTAAGAGAAAAGTTGTTGTTAAGGTAAAGAAGAAGGTGGTTGAGCCTATTGAGGCAGTTGCAATTGATGAGATGGACCCGGTCCTTAAGGATGAAGATGAGACAGAAGAAGTGGAGGTTGTGACTCCTAAAGCTAAAAAATCCAAGATTTCCACAAAGAAGTCTGTTTCAAATACAAAGTCTACTGAGCCATCCACTTTGGCTAAAAGACCAGGTATGCATTAAAATCAAGAAAAGTGAAAACTGTGGAGGAAGAAGAATGGAGTGGAGAGGAATAAGAAGAAGTTTCTAATGCTGAGAAGGACAATGTGGTTAAATTTGGGAAGAGAACCATCTTGAAAGGCGGACTCCTCAGGGACTTGGAGGAGGAAGGAATGTTAATGTTGCTGGAGAAATTATAGTTGCAAGGTTGGAAGGACAATGTACTTCAGATGGATGGAAGGTTGACCAGAACTGAAATTGTGGAGTTCATGGAAAACTGTGAGATCAAAGATGCTAGGGTCACCAGTGTGGTCAAGGGGGTGACAGTGACCTTTGATGATAAAGAATTGGGATAGATCTTAGGTATACCTATACAATGATTATAAGAAGCTTAAATGGCCAAGTCTAGAAAATCTCCCTACTGCCCTTGCCGTTACTAGGAAGTTTGGTGACAATGAAGAAGAACTTGAGCCCAAAGATATTTACATTTGTGAGATGAAGCCAGCCCACTAAGTGTTATTCGAATTTGTTAACAAATTTGTGCCGCCAAGGCAGGAAAGGAGGCACATTGCCACACTCATGGACGTGGTCCTTATGGAATGTTTGGACAGTGGGAGGCAAATCAGTTGGCCTGGATTTGTCATCTAGCTTCTTGATTGGGTTCTAAATAGAACCAAGACTCACACCATACCCTATGGTTTTATTCCCACGGTTGTACTTGCACACTTCCAGGTACCCATTAAGAAATGGGAAGTTGGTACAAGTAAGGATCATTTTGGGAAAAACACTCTTAACGGCGTGTGACTATGAAGTTCAAACCATCCCCAAAGAACTTGGTTCATCCAAAAAGGTACCAGTGAACATCAAAGTGCGAGCTTTGGTGCAAAAACATGGGGTTAATGATGCTGAAATTGATAGGCTAAAGAAGAGGTTAGCAGAAATGGAGATTGAGGGAGATGCTCTCAAAGTTGAGCTGGCAAAAGAAAAGGAGAAGAATGATGGAATTTCTTCAGGATATGCTGAAACTGCTCCAAGCCAAAAACCAAGGACATGGTCCTTCCCAGCCTTAAGCCTCCTAGCCTATTATAGATCAACTAGTGACCTTGAGGATTATTTTTTTTGTTTCTTTTGCTCATGATCCAGAGTCCTTATTTCTTCTTATGCTTTGTGGTAGGATCTTATCAATCAATGAAATTCAATGCCTTTTGCTCTAACTGTTTGTTGATATTTCTTAGATGGCTAATATCATTAGATTGATATATGATCATTAAATCCATGATTGCATTTGAAGTAGCCCTAATGGCCATGAATGATTTTAAAATCTGGTTATCTTACATATTTATGCAACTTTTGATGATGGAAAAAAGGGGAAAAAGGTTGTGCTTATCCTTTGGACAGTAATGTTTATAACCTAATGAACCTGGTCATTGATGATAAGTGACTTTAAAAAGGTAAAATGTTCTAACATTGTGTTGATGTTGAACTGAGTTGAAACAGGGCCTAAGCTTATGAAAAGCACAGAGTTTGTCATCATCAAAAAGGGAAAATTTGTTGGCCCAAGTGAAGCTTTGTTTTGAATATTGACAAAGGAAGCTCAAGCATGAACCAGGTCCAAACCCTGTGTACACAGACACGGGCATATTCGAGCATAAGGGATGCACGTGAAGAAGTTAGGCTTAACTTGGTATATCTGATTTCTCCTGATCGAAAAGGTTGTATAATTGATAAGGAGAAGGGCTCCTTACTCAAAGAGAACACTATCCAAGATAAGGGAGGAGTTAGAAGTTGAGGACAACTAGAACTCTTTCACCAAGGAAGAGTAGCATTAGAACTCTAGTTGTTTCTTAATATACTAACTCTATATATTGCAGGATGTTCTCATTTTACAGGTACGCACAAAAGCAGAAGTTAAACGTGAGTTGAGAGCAAAATAGCAAGGCATTTTGCAAGCAATTCCTGTGTGAATCAAGTGTGTGAACCTGAAGTTACATGAACCAGATAGAAAAACCAGTTTCAAGTGTCTGTCTTTTATTCTATTTTAATTGTAGTAGGTGGTTTTCAAATTGTACCTTTCAGCTTTATCTAGAGGCAATTGTATTACTTTGTACTCAAATTAGAGTTAACTTGAAGTTGTCGCAACAGTTAGAGGCTAGTTGCCACAACGAGATTAGAGTTAATCCTTAGGTTTACAAAGAGATTTATAAATGTTGTTTTGGCTCACCGATTTAGTGAAGTGTTAGGGGAAATCTTACTGAGTGGTAGGTCGTATTTTTTTCACTTTGAGCCAGGTATTTTCCACGTAAAAATACTTTTTTTATTTACTTTCCGCATTTACTATTTCAGTAACAGTAGGTTAAGGAACACTTAGAAGAACCAGGTCCTTCTATAATCAGTGCACGCAAAAATTAGACACCACACAAATTATCCCATCTTATGTGATATTGAAGTATAAAACATCAAATACGTCTCGGTCTAATGCACACATGATATTTGTGTGCGAGAACATGATTTGCTCTCTTTATTTTTGGAACATTTGCACTTGGTTTTTAGGGATGAGATTTGTTATGCAAACCAGGTAAATATTTCGCAAATCCCAAAATATTTGTGTGCGAGACTATTTGCCCTCGGCCATTTATCAAGTACTTTCGCAAATCCCAAATGGACATGGAGAGCTGGTTTATGGTTGAATTAGACACAAGAAATCAGAGGCGTATCCAGCTTGAGGGGTATGGGGTCACGTGAAGCCATACTTTTTTTTCTAAACTATGTATAATAATGTTATATTTTTTCAAAATTATTTAAATATATGGGTTCAAAATTCTAAACACATGCTCAAAGACTCTTATGGTGTAATTATTATTGGATGCACCTTTACAAGTGATATTGTCGGTTCAAATCCCACTTTGAATGGTCTTGTTTTCAGCATAGAGTATAAATATATGTAAAAATTACTGAAATTTAAAAAAAATATAATTTTGAACCTATAATTTCAAAACTAAAATGGGTTCATGATAAGAGACAAAAGTTAAACCTATCAAATATAAATTATAGATGCACTCTTTACAACAGTACACCCATCCTCTTGAAACCCTGGGTCGTCTCCGCAAGAAATCATGAAACTTCTGCATAAAGTATATTTATTGAAGTAAAATCATGGACTCAAAGGCTGTATTTGTTGGGAAACGACATCTCTCTCTGATGCATTTTCATTTTTGAAAAGATAATTTCTCAGCTCTTGTTGCTCCATACACGTAAAGTTATCCATTTTGACATCCTTTAGCTTATTCTTCCAACATGTTTTCTCATCTTCATCTGATACATCTTCCTATATAAACTTCAGGGTACTCTTCAAGCCTAGACTACGTCGAACAAAACATAGGGTGTCCAATCGAGGACAAATCCAACGCAAACTATCAAGAACGTCCAAAACTGAATAATTCTCTTCAGCACTTCTAAATTCTATATGCAAACAATCAGTATCATAGAGTGGAGGAACCAAGTTTTTTCTCGTGTTCTTTGGTATAACTATCGCGTTTTCACTGTCGCACCCTAACACAATACCCTTTGATTGCTTCAAGCATCCAAGAAATCTCAGGAGCTCGGAGTACCAATGACTATCAAGTGTCTCTACACGGATCAAGAATAGTCGCACTTTTAGCAAGGCTGAAGCTTTCAATTTGAGTGTAGGCAGATTATTAAGACAAGCATAAGAGAAGCTTGTTAAGTTAGGAGTATGCAGTTCAATATTAATCAGATTAGAGCAAAATGATACATCAAGATTCACAAGGAGGTCACTTGAAATCATGATTGTCTTCAATTCACTGCAACTGAGTAAGCACAAGTCTTCAAGATTGAGTAGACTTGAAAAGATGTCCTGAAACACTTCATCAGCGACACGAACATGATGGAGGTACAATCTTTTCAATGATTTGCATGCTGCAATATCAACCATCTGTAAATCATAATGACATTCCAACCAAACGCTTCTCAGTTTGGGTAAAGTTCCTCCAATTTGTAAACTGGTTAGTCCGCGACATTCATTTAAAGTTAAATCCTCTAAGCCACTGCAACTTTCACATATAGCTCGAATAAAGTGCTCGCTCAAAAGTGCTTTTGAGAGGTGTAACACTCTCAAAGACGAAATTTTATGCCATCGTGGGGCAATTCAAGCTTAAATCCTTGTAATTTAAGAACATTTAGTTCTTTTGCAGCAAAGATTGCGTCAGGCAAAGTGTTGTAACTATCGTCGGGTTTATCAACACTTAAAATCAACTCTTTGATGTTAAGCGATACAAGTGTATTAATCCAGCCATGGATATAACAACTCCAACGAGAAGATGGTAATGTTAACCAGAACTTTTGTATAGAAAACTTTTGATACTGCCGATTTGCTAGAATTTGATCCACTACATTCAGAAGCTCCGTTATATTTTCTGAAAGTATCCATTGGTCATCATCCCCTCGATGATAGAAAATTTTAGGTAGAAGAGAGAACTCCAAGCAGTATTCAAAGACTTAGACAATGTACTCAATTGTGCAACATCTTTAACAAGAAAGGAAGATAGAATTTTCTGCAAAACTGGAACTGGCAATTTGGATATGTGATCCACTGGTGGATCCATATTTTTCTCTTCCATTGTTATGAAAAACTTTATTATCTCTCTCTTTTGACACAGAATTTGTGGCGACCTACACGCTCTCAGAATCTATAAATAAACATTTATATTACCCTAGACGCAACAACCTTAACCAATTTGACGATGGATTTAAAACCAAACGCCAAAAGGAAACGTTAGGAAAAGATAAGTTTGACTTAGGTTAAACTTTCTTTAACAATCATATACTACTATTTAGCATGTGTTGTGTATGTTACTTCTTCGTTTAGCAGATGAATTTAGGCAATAAATACTTTCCTTTATTTATTTACTAGGGAATATGCTGCGCTTCGTAAAAACATAATTAGTAGTAGTCCTATAAGTTGACATAGAAGATATTAAAACACTTCACTTATGCAATAAGAATGATTATCTACGTTTCAAGAAATCACAATTCAAATATTGGAGCTTGGATAAATACATTTTACACTATCAAAAATTCTTTAGGAAAAGAAAAAAATAGTAAAAAATTTAAGCAAAATGCCTTTAAAATATATGTATACAGTATACATATATCTTTTGGTGGGGAAGAGGTAAATACATGATTCTCTTAGTCTAATATATATCAAGGGCCTATCTAAAAGTGTTTTAGTTTGTTTCTTTCAATAGATAAATTACTTTATTTTTGTGAAAAATTATATTCAAATTTAGAAGAACAGAACCAAAAACCCGATACTTTTTAGGTTTGGTTTGGTTTTGGTTTTAAATTTTAAATACCAATCAAATTTGATTTGGCTTTGGTTTTAATCATAAAATAACCGGGGGAAAAATCAAACCAAACCGACTATAAAAGTAACTATTTGAATTTATTATTACACCTATATATATGTATATTTTTATATAAAGTTTCTAAAATTTTATGGCACATATTAGTCGTTTATATTTTTGGCTTAAAAGTTATTTCTGCTGAAAAGCCATTTTTTAAGCCAATCTAAACGGGCTCTAACTTATGGCTTTTGACTTAAAAGTCACTTACAACAAACCCATCCAAACGGGCTCTTAGTCTAATATATATCAAGGGCATATCTAAAAGTGTTTTAATTTTTTTCTTTATAAAATTAAATTACGTTTTATTTTCGTAGAAAGAAAATCTATTCAAATTTAGAAGAAAAAAAAACATGAAATGAGAAGTCAACTTGAGGGGTCACGGGACCAGCCCCCTCAGATATACTCGTCGTTTGACGAGAAACAGACTCAATCTCGGACGATTCATGGACTTTGCCTGAATCCTTCTCCAAGGCCTCCTCAGCACAAGGCGGGGCCTCACCAACCGCCGCCGATTCAGCGTCCTTGGAGGCCTCGACGAGTTTCCTCGCTCGGGTGACAAGCACTGAGTCGCCATCTTCATCTTCTTCTTCTTCCTCCCTTAGTTCCCGAACTACGTGGGCAGGAAGGGCAGCAGCATCTATCCTCGATTTGCTAGTCGAGCTCTTCTTCTTCTTGGACTTAGGGTCCTCAGAGGTCGAGGCCCTCTTTCTCTTGTTGTCCTTCGCCGGTTTCGAAACCGAAGCCGAAGCCTCCTCCTCGCCAGACGGAGGTCTCATGGTTGCATCCTTGCTCAGGCCTGCATGCAAGGAAATTAAGTAAGTATAAAAGGATATTACCGATTCATCGGGTATGTAAAAGAGGAAGCTTACCATGATTCTTTGCCTCCCATCGACCTTTTTCCAAATCGTGCCAATAGCACTCAGAGTAAGTGGAGGTCGAGGCCAATTATCAGACCCAGCTCTCGAGGTCGGGGATCGCACAAGGCATCCAAGCAACCTCTCCATGATGAAAGAATGCATTAAATAAAGAAGAAGAATGGAATAAAGCATGGCAATTAACAAGTGAAGTAATACTTAAACTTCGTAGTCCATTTCTCAAGAAATGGCATCTTCTCCATCGGGATGAGATCAGAGGTGCTCACTCGAACAAATTTACCCATCCATCCTCGATCTTTGTCCTCCTCGATGCTCGAGAACAATACCTTGGTTGCCCGACGTTGTAGTTTGATCAACCCTCGAAAGATACGGGGGTTGTACAACCTGATGAGGTGATCGAGGATGAATGGCATCCCCTCGTCTTTGCTCGTGAAGAATCAGAGCATGATGACTATGCGCCAAAGGGAAGGGTGGATTTGGCCTAAGGTCACCTGGTATTGACGGCAAAAGTCAATAATGACAAGGTCTAGAGGGCCCAATGTGAAAAGGTAAGTGTAAACACTTAGATACCCTTCCACGTGGGTAATAATACTCTCTTCAGGGGATGGGATCACTACCACTTTGTCCCCTAGTTGCAATCTCTTTTGATCTACTCGAGATACCCCACGGTTATCGAGAAAATGTACCTTGACATATGTTCGCACTGACCTGGGACCGAGGGATGTTTCTCGGTCTTAAAATCAAATTTAAGGGCACATGGGTCGGGACCACACTCCTCAGGGAGTGGATCCACCGGCGTTTTGTCGTCGGCCAGCCGTGAAGAAGAACAAGTTTTCTCCTTTTGTGGAACTGTTTTAGATATTTTCGCCATTTTATTGAGTTGAGGAAAGAAAAAGATAGTAAGGTTTGGTGTTTGAAGACTAGCGGTGAAACCTAAAGATTAATGGAAGAGAAGAACTTGAGAGAGGTAAAAGCTTAGAAGTTTAGATGAAAGTGAAGGTAAAGTTTGATTCAATGAGGATGAGGCCTATTTATGGATTTACGGCGACGGTTCAATAGCACTAGTGGTCGACCGCCAACTGACACTCATTAATGGTTTGGGGAACTGTATCGACGGGACGTTTCGGTAACTTCCATCGCTTACTTCACGGGGATGACATCATTGTTTATCGAGGTTGAAAAAATCGAAGGCTCAATTCGTTTCTTGTCATTATACTCCAAAAAAAGAGGGGACTATCTGTATACAGTTGAAATCGGGGCCACCCGATTTTACTATGATCGAGACTGGAATGTTGCATCGAAGGTCAACTTCGGCCAAATCATAGAGCTAAGGCATTGAGTTTGAGATCGAAGTCTTATTCGAGATCGAGGTTAGTATCAATCGAAGCCAAGGGAGCCAGACTCCGAGTAATGTTGTAGATAGCTTAGTAACAGAAGAGCGAAATATCCGTGACTGGTCGAGGATCATGGCATAAATCTCGGAACAGATCAAATCAGAAACGGTTAATTAGCTAATTATATGATTTTCTTCTGTAATTAGAGTTATACTATAAGTAGAATTCCTTTATTATATAAAGAGGAGTTTTAATAATTTGTAAGCGCAATACAACTCTTTCTTTCTCGTTTGCATTATTGTTCATCAGTTTATTCCATTTCTTACTATTCTTGCACTTATCGGTTCGAAGGTATCTCGACTCGAGGCTGAAGCTCTATTTGAATGCTGGTTTGATTTATTTATAATTTAATTATGTCATTTACCTTCACAATTATCAATTAGTGCTGAGCAAAATCGCATATCCTTAAAACCACAATACAAGTTTTATTGTTATCCATATTTTAGGGTAAACAAGCTTTTCATTTCTTTTCCCAACTTTTGTACTTGTTCCATTTTGGCACATTTATTGTAAATAAAACACCTTTTGCTCAAGTATTACATGAGTCTTTCTGTGTTCTTTTGTTTGAACATTTATGCAAGTTTAAAGCGTCCTTTCCCGTTTAAGTGTTTTGTGCAAGTTTTACTGTTTGCGTCTGATTATGCAAGACTTTGGGTGTATTTTCCCCCGAAAGCATTTGATTTCGGGCACAAGTTCTTCTGAAATAAACCCTTTATCGTGAGGGTTTTCATAAGTGAAGTCCCACTTATGTTTCGATGCTCTTGAAGAGGACGTCTCTTATTCATTACGGCACTAGCATGAAGTACTTGTTTAACTTTTAAATGACAAAATCAATTCATCGTTCGGACAAGAAACAAGATAGAAATAAAAGGATTTTACTTTATTCCTTCCATCTTGAAAAAGTACATAAGCATTCGTTATGCTAAAAGGAAATTGCCATTTCTTGTGGCTAACTTGTACAACTTGTTTCTACGGGGCTGGCCGTGACCCTGTCCCGATGACATAACTATTCTCCCCCCCCCCCCCCCCCCCCACCCC
>ML268578.1:0-56104 GCA_005239495.1 Nicotiana undulata | reverse complement strand
GGGGGGGGGGATGAAGGTGAAATGACAGAAAGCTTAGCAACATATGAATGATGTTTAGGTATCAACATCATGATGCCTTTTGCTAAACTGCTTGGCATCATAATTGATACCCAAGTTGATGGCTACATAAATACAAGAATTGGAGAATTTGTACAGTAGTCAAAATGCTGAGATAAGAATCAGGACTAGAAAGTAATAAGTTGATCAAAACAACACAAGCTAAGTGAAAATCTTGTAAGACGATCTTCACGAAAGCAAAATCCAGAAATGTGATCCATCATCAGTTGAATCAGCACAAGGCAAGAACAGAATCTAACCTGGTAGATTAGGCTTCAGATCCACTGTCAATTGTACAGCAGTCAGAGAACCACTTTTATCTCTTGTACCCAGAACTGCTCGGGAGTCGCCTACATTGCCAATAACAAGATCTTGACCCTACAAAAAAAATGAAATTTGTAGGGTTCAATCTTCTAAATAACACTTTATAAAATCTAACTAGCTTCAAATTTCCAGATCTGTCAAGGGACCTGTTTGACAAAGGTTACAGCTGTTGTCCCACTACAGAAGCAGTCAATATTGGTGTAGCTTCTCAGTTCCCTATCCATAACTTTATAAGCCTTCAGAAATGACTCCTTCAAAGTCTGAAAGACCTCTGGTTGCTTTTCAGCCTCTTCAACGTCAATTGAGACCCTGGACTCCTCAGCAGCAGATAAAAGGGAAGCATCCTCAGAATTTAGGCTAGCCCCAGCATTTAGACTGATCTCCTTCAGAACATCCTCACTTTTCAGATTAACTTCCCAGTGAGCACTTAGCTTTAAGGGAAGGGAATCTCGGACTCGCTTTGCAACCATATGGCCGTGAGGACCGTGGCCATCAAAAACACCACAGAATATAGTATCTGTTCTGGAACCAAAGTTCTGAAATATAATTATAACAGATAATTAGGAGATGCTCTCCATATAGTTATAATGAGACAATCTGAACGAAAGGATCACTAGGTGTGAACAAATCCTTGACATGTACTACACTTGATCTTAGCCAAAACGCCGAGAAAGGTAGAATCCTCGACATGTATCCGAAAACAATCCACAGATCCAAAAAGAAAAGAAAGAAAGCAGTATCTAAAGGAATATTTTCTTTAGCTTGATAAAAAATGAAATACTTTCTTTCTAGGAAACTACAGCATACCACAATATCAGATGGTCATCAGAATACTCAGGTGAACAGTCTATGATCAGATAAGTACTATAAAGATTGAAGCAAAATATTAACTATGATTAGGCTATTTCTGCAAAAAAAAAAAAAGGAAAAACCTACCATAGTACCATTAACCTCCAAAAACCATAATCTAAAATAACTAAAACTACTTTCTCCTTTGAACTTTTTTCCAATGCAACTAAAGTAAGATGCTTTTTTGCTATGCTAGGAAAACAAAGTTATATCCTAATCAACAATATTTACAAAGATAGCAATATGAATATCAAGGACAAACCTCCCAAACAATCATGGCATCTTGATTAGTTCCTTTCTTGCCTTGCTGAGTGAAGAGCGAAGCCACATCACTCGAGCCATTCAAGAAGAAGCGGCCAGGAATCTTACGAAGCTGTTCTTCCTTACGACTGTTAAAAGAAGAATTCCTAGAAACTGGCCTCTTCTTTGAGCTCTTCCTTTTCCTATTTCCAAGTGTGGATGTAGGAGAACCCGGAACAGGGGTCCTGCTTTCATAAGTTAAGCAGGACCCCGTCCGGAGAGCCCGGACTATATTCAATAAGCAATCCAGAGCAGCTACACAACCAACCCCCCTAGTTTCCCCGTTCGGATCCGTCACACCTCCCCTTGTAATAATATAACAAACAACTGTTTACTCCGAGTTCCCAATTCTCCACTCAATCCAACAACTGCACCATTACAACAAGGGCAATTTCAACTGCAAAAAAAAGCAGTCAGAATCTAATGCCCCCAAAAAAATCTTTCAGCCTCAAAAAGCGCTGAACCTTTTACAAAAATATCTATACAAAAAATCTTGAATTGATAATTCAAGAATTGTAGGAATAGAATAATAACAACAGCACCAACAATAAACACTAACTTTAATTCCCCCTTTTTTTTAACCCTTCAAACTAGAAAAAGTAATAGCAAAAATGGAAGCATCAAAAAGGGGGATAAATCATAAAGAGAGCAGATCTATCTAAACAAAAAATTTATAGCACAAAATCCAATTTGATACCACCCAAAGAAAGCATAATAATAATGATATCCAATAAAATATCAAAGCACCAAATTGAAGTATAAGTTTGGGGCAAATAGACAGATGAAATCGAAAGAAAATATGGAGTAAGAAGAAACGCAGAAAATGGGATGAAGAATGAAAATGGGTTGTGAGACAGAAAGAATGGGAAGAGGCAAGATTGAGAGGAGGAGGAAAAGAAAGAGAAAAAAGAATCACAACAAACTGAGTAATAAACTCTACAGACACGGAGAGAGAATAGAGATCACAGAAAAACCGCCAATAAGGACTTGTGTTTTTTTGTTGGTTAGGGCCAGGGGGCGTAATTTACATACTGATTTTCATTTATATATATTGGTTTTTCCTATAAATACAGGAAATAAGAGGGGGTTGAGATTTGGACACGGCGGGGTCGAGATTCGAGGCTATGGCTGCCATGCATCTCTGTCACTTTCTTTTTTTCTTTTCTTTTTTACATTCGTGTCGAATAATTCGAACTCGTTTAGCTTAAGTAGAAAACATTCTTAATTAAATACTGTATATTCTGGATAATGTGAAACTTAAAATAACACTTAAATATAAATAATGTTGTTTGAAAGGTGTTATCTAATTGGAAAATGCTAGTTTATAAATATAAGCAAAAAGAAAAAGGTAAACCTAATTTTAAAAATGTATGATATAAGATTCTTTGAGACTTTGACCGTATAGAGGAGAGGAGACTTTGACCATATAGAGGAGAGGACTTAGACCCATGCACAAGAACCTCTTTGTAGATAGGACGACTATATATTAAAGTAATAAAATGTATATATTAAATTTTTTTAAAAGATTAAGAATAGTTCTCCTATTTTCGACAAAACTATACACTAGACTTGTTGAAATTGGAATAGTTAGGTCGCCCTCTATACCTCGATACACTATTTCTCCTCTTTTATCAATGAGTACTATATCTGTCCTAATATAAGGGAATACTCATTAATATTAATTTGTATATAATTGATATATTATATATGTTCATATACTTAAGTTAAAACTTAATTAGGGAAAGTAAATAATCATATGTAGTAAAGGAAGGTAAAACCCCCTTTATAAAACTCAAGTCCAATAACAAGAATGTAACCACCTTTTTCCTATATACTATACGAGGATGCAGAATTCATTACCATGTACATATATTTCTCGTAATATTCTAAGAGATACAAGCTAATGCAATATGAAATGTTACAACAAAATAATTTACATCTTTTAATGGAGTAGTAGAAGATTTGGGGGTTATTTACAACAAAGTTTTCCAATATAATAAAAAATCACGCCTTATTTCTATTGATTATTTTGCTGAAAGGAGCAAATCGAAAAAGAAGAAATATTTTCATTAGAGGTTAAATAGAGCCTCGAAAAAAATATAATGAATGTCTCCATCCTGAAATAGACTCCCAACACAATGTTCATGGAAAGACAACTTGTGCATGTGCATTAATGCGATACGTCGTGTGCCCATGCAATTTTAAATTATTTTTTGGACAAATAGAGAAAGAAAATAAGAAATTAAAGTAACCACTTAATATTTATATGTTGGCTTTGGTTTATTCCTTTCTTTACAGACGTTTTTTCCCTTTCCTCTCTTTTTTTCTTCTTGTTTGGGTTTAGTTTTTTGTTTTTAAAGATATAACGTTTCCCCTAAATTGCTTCCCCATACCCTAAACCACCACACCTACTACTTGACTTTACCATGACAAAGACCTAATACTTTGGGTGTGTTTGGTACGACGGAAAATGTTTTCTTAGAAAACAAGTAGTAATCTTATTTATTTCTGGCGTTTGATACGCAAGTCAAGGAAAATAATTTTTCAAGAGTATTCATAAATAATTTTGATACAATAAACATAAAGCCATAAATTAAACTTTCGAACCAACAACTTTCCGAACCCACAAATTTAATAAACTTCTGAACCGCAAAACTTTCGAACCGCGAAATTTCGAACCCGTAAACTTTAAAACACATAAACCTTTGAACTCATAACTTTGGAACTTGTAAACTTTTGAACCTGTAAACCGAAAGATGAAAAAAGTAAAACTGAAAATATATTAAAAAAATATTTTTTTTTCCGGGGGTGGGGTGGGGTGCAGAAAAAAAACATAAATTTAAAAATTACAAAAAAAGTAAAAAAAAAAGAAAAGAAATCTTATGCGGGAGTGGGGCAGAGGGGGTGGCGAGGGGCAGAGGGGGTGGCGAGGGGCAGAGGGTGGGTGTCGGGGTGCAGGAAAAGAAAATAGAAATTTTAAAATAAATAAAAAAAAGTAAAAATAAATATTTTTTTTGCGGGGATGGGGGTAGGATGGTGTGTTGGTGAAGGTAAGGAATAGGGTGGGGAAGTTGAGAAGGAGTTTTGAAAAATGTTTTCCCTCCTTTTGATGGGGAAAACATTTTCTTTCGTACCAAACATACCCTTTATCTTAATATATTCTACTCGTTTACAAATTCCACTGACTCATGAACAAATATTTGATCTGATTTTGTACTTATTAATTTTAGTAAAGATAAACTATAAAAATTCACAAAATTTAAAAATAAATTGTTTTAACAATTCAGTTTCAGATCCAAATACAATATTAATATGCAATTGTGTATTCAGATTAAATATCTTAATCTTAAAGATGCCCCTTAATCTCAATAAAAATGTTCAAATAATTGTGATTCTTAACCTATGGGTTGATAGTGGAGGTTCTAGATTATATTCTTATTTAGTCAATTTCCTTGAGATCTATTTCTTAATATAATTTAAACATGACAGAATCATATGAAAACTAGAAGCAAGAAACTCTGACGAAATGTTGGTCTTTATTCATTTTTAGTGTGGCGCGGTCTGTGGTCAATCAAAGAAAGATATTTCTGTTTTTCATCTTTTTAAGAAAAACATTGAGATGGCTCATGAATAAGGGAGAAAAAAAGTTAAACAAGGAAGGGCCTTTAATAGGATTGATACTTCAATAATACAAGATAGAAAGAGTTATGACACAATTATATCAACCCAAACAAGTAGTTTAGGTGAAAATATGTAATAACTAATCACGGTTAAGAGAGGAAAAACGTGTGTGCATACAAGTCATATATAAGTTTTTACACTTCACAAATTGGGATAAAGAAGAAATTACAATAACCTGACAGCCGCAAAACTAACTAATTCACGATGAAAGTTTACATTACACTTTTTTAACTCTGGTAATGGGAGATTTGAACCCGTAGTAATCAGAGGCGGAGCCATATTTGAACCTTATGGGTTCGAGATTGTAATCCTTTTAAATTACTGAGTTCTAAATTAATAAGTTTTACATATCCAATGAATTTCTTAAGACAAATACATGATTTGAGCAAAAGTTACTGGGTTCGGCCGAACCCGCATCCGATACTCTGCCTCTGCCCCTGGTAGCAACCATGCAGTTAGTAAACTGTATTTGTAAAATAATTTTGGAGAAGATAAAATAACAAATAAACAGAAATATAAAAGAAACAGAAATTAATCCGAGCCCACTGAATTCACAGTGTTTCCTTAAAGAATTTAATCACATCCTAGTATCCAAGGTTGTGGATTATTTCCTCCCAGGATAGAACGAATTACACACTGGTGTAGTGGTACTTCAAACCCCAGTGTTTCAACGAACATAAAGCCATGTTGATCAAAATGACTAAGTTTAATGACTTGACCAGTCACTAGCCCTCGTATTATAAGATTCTCTCACCCTGTGGTCGACATTCCATTCCCCATCGGTAGCATATCACACTTACTGTTGCTTTCTTTACAGTTAAAATAATGCAGAAGAAAGGAGGAGAATTCATAAATTCGTATGAAAAATCTAAGAGAATGGACTACTATTTATTTTCAATATGTTGAGCTCAAATTGAAGAGGTGCAACTCTTCAGAAGGGTTGTTTACGTAAAACAGCCACAACGTAATTGGCTATTTACGCAACAGTAAATCGAGAATTCGTAACGAGGAGGAAACTTAATTTTTCGTTACAAAAATGGAAAACAGAAAACAGAAAACGGACACTTAATTTTTCGTTGGATTTAATATTAATTTTTCGTTTACAAAAAATGCATATTTAATATTACGTTAATATTTACTATTAACTAATAAATTTGGTCCAAAAAATTAATCAATCAATCGTTTGACCGAGAAGCCGAAGCCGAGCCGAGCCGAGCGAGCGATGACGACAACGGCGCGAGGCTTGCTTTCTTCTTAACTCTTTAAGAGCTAGAGGAAGAGCAATTGTATATATACCCATCAAAAACCTTTTCCTCTTTCAATATGGGACAATGTCCCTTTGTCAAGGAGGGAAACACAAATATTTCATTTTCCTTTAATTTCTCATTCACCCTCTTTTAAGCTACATTAAGCGTAAAAACCCAACAATACCCCACATGAATGGAGAATGGATATATCACGGAAATATGCATGAAAAACTGTGTGATTCGCAAGCAAGGATTAATCGCATCTGGATAAGTAGGTTTCTGTCACGATCCGAATTTCCCGCCGTCGGGATTGTGATGGCTCCTAACGATACACTGGCTAGGCAAGCCAACATTAGAGATTCACAACCTAAACATGTCTAAAACTTTACAGGATTCACTGTTATTCAACACATAATATCAGAATAAGAAACAAAATTTGAAAAAAATACTACGCAATAATATCGACATGTTTAACTACCCATGATCTGGTGTCACAACTCACGGACTACTAAGAATTTACTACAAGTATTTGGCTAAAAGAAAATGTATAACTGTTTTTGAACTAAGTAAAACAGTAAATGGATATAAGGAAGAGACTCCAGGAATCTGCAGACGTCGGCAGATCTACTTCGGGCCTCCTGCGGTGAAGTCAACTACTAACTCCGAATCAGCTTGGACTGGTACTTGGATCTGCATAGAAAGTGCAGAGTGCAGCATCAGTACAACCGACCCCATGTACTGGTAAGTGTCGAGTCTCACCTCAGCGAAGTAGTGACGAGGCTAGGACAAGACACCACATAAAAACCTGAACAGTATAATCATGCTAATGGCAACAATGATAAACAAAGAAATAAAGCAGGCATAATGGGAAAGGGGCATGAATTGGGGAATCACAATGTAAGTAATGATAAATAATAAAGGCACCATTTAGACAGAAATCCTCAGTTAAATTAAGCAATTAAGACAATAGAGAAAAATTGTACGGCATCACCCTTCGTGTTTTTACTCTCACCTCACCCAATAAATAAATAGAATGGTACGGCATCACCCTTCGTGCAGTAACCTCACGTAATATACACGGCATCACCCGTCGTGCTTTATCACTCTCATATCATGGCATGGAATCACCCTTCGTGCTTTACACTCTTCCTCACAATTCATAGAAAATCACGCACTACATCATCCTTCGTGCTTTACACTCTTCCTCACAATTCGTAGAAGCAATAACAACGGATAGAGGGAAGTTTCACAATGAAATCAATATTCCATTAATGATTAATTTCACAATTTAACATCTCGACCTTGAATAATTATTCACAATTTTATCAACCTCGGTGGAACCATATATAATTTTCCCAACATTTCAACAACAACAATAAACGTAGATAATAGAATTTAAGACTACAACATTTGCAAAAATGAAATTTCACTCGCATGCTATGACTCAACCACTACGCATAGGTGCTCGTCACATCACCTATACATCGTATTAAACAACAAAACACGTAGCGAATAATTACACAACACCTATTCCCTCAAGCTAAGGTTAGCCATAACACTTACCTCGATTTCATAGGCCACTCACTACTCAAGTACAACTTCCCTTTAGAATTCACGCCCAACCCACTCGTATCAAGTCATAATTAGTTTAATATCATCAATCATCACTAAAGGAGTCAAATTTAATGCATAATTATAGTTTTCCTAAGTTTTTCCAACAAAGTCAAAAATCGGTCCTTGGCCCGTTTGGTCCGAACTCGAGGTTCGGACCAAAATCCGTTTACCCATTCTCCCCCGAGCCCGGATATACTATTGGTTTTGGAATCCGACCTCAATTTGAGGTCTAAATCCCCAAATTTTGAAATTCTAAAGTTCTACCCAAAAATCCCTTATTCCACCATGAAATTCCAAGATTCTAGGTTGAAATCTTGTGAAAAGGTGTAAAAGATTGAAGGAAAATAGTTGGGAATCACTTACCTTTGACTTGGGGAAGATTTGGTCTTTGGAAAATCGCATCTTGAGGTTTAGGGTTTGAAAATTTGAATAATGAATGAAAACTCTTGTCTAAGTCCAAAGTTATCAGCTGCGGATAATGCAAGAACCTTCACATTTTCGTTGCCTTCGCAAATGCGAAGAATATGTCACATTTGCGACAATTGGCCCATTGCAATTGCGGGTAAAAGTTCGCATTTGCGAACATGCCGTTCCCCAGACCCCTATCGCAATTGCGAAGAAATACTCGCAAATGCGAGAACTGCTGGCCCAGGCTTCCTTCGCAATTGCGATAAAAATCCTCACAATTGCCATGTCTGCTTGGTTCGCATTTGCGAAGCCTGATCTTGCAATTGTGAGATCAGAGGCCTGCTACAGACATAAGTTACACCAGCAAATCTCTAAGTTCCAAAATCACTCTGTAGCCTATCCGAAACTCACTCGACCCTTCGGGGCTCCAAACCAAACATGCACGCAAGTCTAAAAATATCATACGGACTTGCTCGTGCGATCAAATCGCCAAAATAACACCTAAAACTACAGATTTAGCATCAAAACTCATGAATTTCTCAAGAACACTTAAAATTACTATCTTCTCAACCGGACGTGCGAATCACGTCAAATAAACTCCGTTTCTCGCCAAATTTCACAGACATGACGTATATATTATATTGAACATGTACCGGGCTCCGAAACCAAAATACGGGCCCGATACCAACGAGATCAAACATTGTTCAATTTCTTTAAATCTTTAGAATTCCAGTCTTATATTTTTCATCAAAAATTCATTTCTCGAGCTAGGGACCTCGGAATTCGATTTCGGGCATACGCCCAAGACCCATATTTTACTACGTACTTTCTGGGACCGTCGAAATACGGGTCAGTGTCTGTTTACTTAGAATGTTGACAAAAGTCAACTACAAAAAATCCCAAAAATCTTTATTTCATAAATTCCACATAAAGGCTTTTCGGATTTACGCCCGGACTGCGCACACAAATCGAGGTGAGTAAAAATAAGTTTTTTAATGCTAATGAGTGCGAAATAAAGTCTTAAATCACAAGATGACCCTTTGGGTCATCACAATCTCCACCTCTAAAACAACTGTTCGTCCTCGAACGGACATAGAAAAGTACCTGGACTGGCTAACAAGTGGGGATATCTACTCTGCATGTCCGACTCGGACTCCCAAGTAGCTGCCTCAACAGGCTGACCTCTCCACTGCATTCGAATTGAAGGGTAACTCTTTGACCTCAACTGACGAACCTGCCGGTCTAGAATAGCTACCGGCTCCTCCTCATAAGTCAAATCCTTGTCCAATTGGAGAGAGCTAAAATCTAACACGTGGGACGGGTCACCATGATAATTCTGGATCATAGAACCATGAAATACCAGATGAATTGAGGCTAACCCTGGAGGCAACACAAGTCTATAAGCTACCTCTCCCACTCTCTCGAGAATCTCAAATAGCCTGATATACCTAGGGCTCAAATTTCCCTTCTTCCCAAATCTCATGAAACCCTTCATAGGTGACACCCGAAGCAATACCCTCTCCCCGACCATGAATGCCACATCACAAACTTTACGGTCGACATAACTCTTTTACCTGAACTGAGTTGCGCGAAGTCGCTCGCCTCATGTACTAAATCTGTACCCAATAATCGAGCCTCCCCCGGCTCAAACCACCCAACTGGCGACCTGCACCGTCTACCATATAATGCCTCATAGGGAGCCATCTGAATGCTCGACTGGTAGTTGTTATTGTAGGCGAACTCTGCGAGGGGCAAGATTTGATCCCATGATCCTCCGAAGTCTATGACACAGGCGCTGAGCATATCCTTTAAGATATGAATAGAAAGCTCGGACTGCCCATCCGTATGAGGATGAAATGCTATGCTCAACTCAACCTGCGTTCCTAACTCACGCTGAACCGCCCTCCAAAAGTGCGAGGTAAACTGCGTCCCTCTATCAGAAATGATAGACACATGCACACCGTGAAGACGGATGACCTCCCAAATGTTAATATTTGCCAACCGCTCCGAAGAATAAGTAGTTGCCACTAGAATGAAGTGTGTTGACTTAGTCAGCCTATCCACAATAACCCACAGGGCGTCGAACTTCCTCTAAGCCCGTGGGATCCAACAACGAAGCCCATAGTGATACACTCACACTTCCACTCAGGAATCTCCATCTGCTGAAGCAAACCACTGGGTCTCTGGTGCTCATACTTCACTTGTTGGCAATTCAAGCACCGATCCACATAAGCAACTATATCCTTTTTCATCCTTCTCCACCAATAATGCTGCCACAGGTTCTGGTACATCTTGGCAGTGCCCGAGTGAATAGAATACTGAGAACTCTGAGCCTCCTCAAGGATCAACTCTCGAATACCATCAACATTAGGCACACACACACGACCCTGCATCCTCAAAATACTATTATCTCCAACTGTAACCTTCTTGGCATCATCATGATGAATTGTGTCCCTAAGGACCATCAAGTGAGGGTCATCATACTGCCGATCTCTGATATGCTAAAACAAGGAAGACCGAGCGTCTGTATAAGCCAGAACACGGTTGGGCTCTGAAACATCCAACCTCACAAACTGATTGGCCAAAGTCTGAATATCTGAAACTAGTGGTCTCTCACAAACTGGAATGAATGCAAGGCTGCCCATACTCACCTACTCAATGCGTAGGCCACCACATTGGCCTTTCCCAGATGATACAATATAGTGACATCATAGTCTTTCAATAGCTCCAACCATCTCCTCTGCCTCAAGTTGAGATCCTTTTGCTTGAACAAATACTGAAGGATGCGATGATCCGTGTAAACCTCACATGGCGTACTGTAGAGATAGTGTCTCCAAGTATTTAATGTGTGAACAATGGCTGCCAATTCTAAGTCATGGACAAGTAATTCTTCTCATGAACTGTTAACTGTCGAGATGCATATGCAATCACCCTGCCCTCCTACATCAATACCGCTCCGAGCCTTACACGGGAGGCATCACAATATACCGTGTAAGATCCTGAACCCGATGGTAATACCAACACTAGTGTTGAAGTCAAGGATGTCTTGAGCTTTTGAAAGCTCGCCTCACACTCGTCTGACCATCAGAATAGGTACCCTTCTAGGTCAACCTGGTCATCGGGGCTTCTATAGATGAAAACCCCTCCACAAACTGACGGTAATACCCCGCCAAACCCAAGAAGCTCCTGATCTTCGTGGCTGAAGTGGGTCTAGGACAGTTCTTGACTGCCCCAATCTTCTTAGGATCCACTTGAATACCCTCTGCTGATACGACGTGACCTAATAAAGACACTGAATCTAACCAAAACTCGCACTTCGAAAATTTAGCATACAACTGACTGTCCCTCAAAGTCTGAAGCACTACTCGGAGGTGTTGATCATGCTCCTCCCGATTGCGGGAGTATATCATAATATCATCAATAAACACGATTACAAATGAATCCAGGTAAGGATTGAACACTCGGTTCACCAAGTCCATAAATGTTGTGGGGGAATTAGTCAATCCAAAAGACATCACCAGAAATTCATAGTGCCCATACCTCGTCCGAAAAGCTGTTTTTGGGACATCGGATGCCCTAATATTCAACTGATGGTATCCAGATCTCAAATAAATCTTTGAAAACACCTTGGCACTCTGAAGCTGATCAAACAAATAATCAATCCTCGGCAACGAATACTTGTTCTTGATGGTGACTTTGTTCAACTGCCGATAATCTATACACATCCTCATAGATCCATCTGTTTTCTTCACGAACAAAACCGGCGCACCCTAGGGCAAGACACTAGGTCTACTAAAGCCCTTATCAAGAAAGTCTTGTAGTTGTTCCTTCAATTCTTTTAATTCTGGTGAGGCTATCCGCTATGGAGGAATAGAAATGGGTTGAGTGCCCGGGGCCACATCAATGCAAAAATCAATATCCCTGTCGGGTGGCATCCCCGGTAAGTCTGCAGGAAATACCTCAGGAAACTCACGAACAACAGGCACCGAATCCTTGTAAGGAACCTCAACACACGAATCACGAACATAAGCCAAATAGGCCAAACACCCCTTCTCGACCATGCGACGAGCCTTCATATAAGAAATACCCCTGCTGGAGGAATGATTAGGAGTCCCTCTCCACTCTAATCGAGGCAACCACAGAAAGGCTAATGTCACTATTTTAGCGTGACAGTCCAAGATAGCGTAATAAGGCAACAACCAATCCATGCCCAATATGACATCCAAACCAACCATATCAAGGAGCAAAGGTCTACACTGGTCTCAAGACCCCCAATAACGACCACACACGAGCGATACACACGATCTACAACAATAGCATACCCCACGAGCGTGGACACATATACAGGGGTGCTCAAAGAATCACGGGGCACAACCAAATAGGAAGAAAAATAAGACGATACATAGGAGTAAGTAGACCCTGGATCAAATAGAACTAAAGCATCTCTACTGCAAACAGAAACAGTACCTGTGATAACAGCATCAGAGGACTCAACCTCAGGTCTAGCTGGGAATGCATAACATCGGGGCTGGGCCCTATCACCCTAAATCATGTCTCTGGGACGACCTCTAACAGGCAGGCCTCCACCTCTAGCGGACTGACCTCACCTCTGGCTACCTGACCCCTACCTCTAGCTGGTTGGGTAAGCGGTACGGAAGCTGGTGTCGGAACCATGACATGAGAACCCTGGTATTGAGGACTACTCGAAGCTCGTGGGCAATATTTAGCAATGTGCCTCGGGTCACCACAAGTATAACGTGACCTCGGCTGCTGGGTCTGGTGACCGGAAAACTGACCTTGTCGACCTGAATAACCACCCTGGAAACTCTGAAAATGAGATACATTGATAGGAGTTGGCTTATTAGAATAAGGCATGTAAGAACCACGACCACCCGGAGCACCATGGGATGCTTAAAGTGCTTAATGAAATAGATTGGAAGAATGGCCTCTACCATAAGTACCCCCGCCTCCAGATGAGGCACCGATGAATCCACCGGAATGGCGAGGTCTCTTATTTGACCCTTGACCTCCCAATCCAAGAACCATCTCAACTTGCCTGACCACATTGGCCGCATCCTGGAAAGAGATCTCCTTAGCCATCTGTAATCTGATAGGTTGAGCAATACCCTCAATAAACCTCCTCACTCTCTCTCTCTCTACGTGGGGAGAAGAAGAGTAGCATGACGGGCCAAATCCACAAAGCGAGTCTCATATTGAGTAACAGTCATGCCGCCCTGCTGGAGACGCTCAAACTGACGGCGGCGCTCCTCTCTCGTAGTAATAGGTAGAAACTTCTCCAAGAAGAGATGTGAGAACTGATACCAAGTAAGAGCAGGCGACCTAGCTGATCTAGTCAATTGATAATATCTCCACCATTTCTTGGCGAAGCCAGTCATCTGGAAAGCAGCAAAGTCAACCCCATTAGTCTCTAGTATACCCATGTTCCGAAGAACCTCATGGAATCTATCAAGTTACTCCTGGGGATCCTCTAAAGTGGCACCGCCTAAATGGACTGGGAAAAGCTTGGTAAGCCTATCCAATCTCCACAAAGCCTCGGAGGACATAGCCGTCGCATCACCAGGTGGTGCTGCAGCAACTGGCTGAACTACCCCAATCTGCTCCGGAGTGTGGGTGGCAGGAGTCTGGGCTCCTCCTCCAGCCTGAGATACAGCTGCTGCCATGGAGAATGCACCAATCTGGGCTACACTCTCCATAAGGCTCACTAGTCGGACCAAGGCATCCTGAAGCACCGGGGTAGCAATAAACCACTCCGAGCCCTGAGTTGGTCCCACCGGAACGGTCTGAGCTGGAGCCTCCCCACCGAGTTCTATCTGAGGCTCCGCAGCTGGAGTTGCTGCTTAGGCCCTAGGCTGAGCCATGCCCCTACCTCAGCCTCTGACCCTTGTAGGACTGCTACTGGAGGATCCGGTTGCTGGTCAGCGGAAGAAGCGGTACGTGTTCTCGCCATCTACGAGAGAATAATAATAGAAGAGTTCAATCACTATTGGGATAACAAGAATCGCACAACAGAGTTGAATAAAAGTGAACTTGTTCCTAACTTTATAGCCTCTGGGAGATAACTACAGATGTCTCCGTACCGATCCACCAGATTCTACTAAGCTTGTTCGTGAATTGTGAGACCTAGGCAACCTAGTGCTCATATACCAACTTGTCACAACCCGAATTTCCCATCGTTGGGATCGTGATGGCACCTAACGATACACTTTCTAGGCAAGCCAACATTAGAGATTCGCAACCTAAACATGTCTAAAACTTTACGGGATACACTTCCATTCAACAAATAATATCAGGATAAGAAATAAAATTTGAAATCAATACTGCGCAATAATACTGGCATGTTTAACTACCCGTGATCTGGTGTCACAACTCACGGACTACTAAGAATTTACTACAAGTATTTGGCTGAAAGAAAATGTATAACTATTTGTGAACTAAGTAAAGCAATAAATGGATATAAGGAAGAGACTCCAGGAATTTGAGGACGTCGACATATCTACCTCGGGCCTCCTGCGGTGAAGTCAACTACTAACTTTGAATCAGCTCGGACCGGTACCTGGATCTGCACAGAAAGTGAAAGTGCAACATCAGTAGAATTTACCTTATGTACTGGTAAGTGTCGAGCCTAACCTCGGCAAAGTAGTGACGAGGCTAGGACAAGACACCACATAAAAACCTCAACAGTATAATCATGCTAATGGCAACAATGATAAACAAAGAAATAAAGCAGGCATAATGGGAAAGGCACATGAATTGGGAAATCACAATATAAGTAATGATAAACAATAAAGGCATCATTTAGACATAAATCCTCAATTAAATTAAGCAATTAAGACAATAGAGAAAAACTGCACGGCATCACCCTTCATGATTTTACTCTCAACCTCACCCAATAAACAAATAGAACGGTGCGACATTACCCTTCGTGCATTAACCTCAGATAATATACACGGCATCACCTGTCGTGCTTTATCACTCTCATAACATGGCACGGCATCACCCTTCGTACTTTACACTCTTCCTCAAAATTCATAGAAAATCATGCACGACATCACCCTTCGTGCTTTACACTCTTCCTCAAAATTCATATAAGCAATAACAACGGATAGAGGGAAGTTTCACAAAGAAATCAATATTCCATTAATGATTAATTTCACAATTTAACATCTCAACCTTGAATCAATATTCACAATTTTATTAACCTCGGTGGAACCGGACATAATTCTCCCAACATTTCAACAACAACAATGATAAACGTAGATAAAAGAATTTAAGACTACAACATTTGCAAAAATGGAATTTCACTCGCATGCTATGACTCAACCACGACGCATAGGTGTTCTTCACCTAACCTATACATCGTATTCAACTACAAAACACATAGCAAATAATTACACAACACCTATTCCCTCAAGCTAAGGTTAGCCACTACATTTACCTCAATATCGTAGGCCACTCACTGCTCAAGTACCGCTTTTCCTTTAGAATTCACCTCCAACTCACTCGTATCTAGTCATAATTAGTTTAATATCATCAATCATCGCTAAAGGAATCAAATTTAATGCATTATTATAGTTTTCCTAAGTTTTTCCAACAAAGTCAAAAATTGACCCATGGCCCACTTGGTCCAAACTCGAGGTTCGGAACAAAATCCGTTTACCCATTCTCCCCTGAGCTCGGATATCCTATTGGTGTTGGAATCCGACCTCAATTTGAGCTAAATCCCCAAATTTTGAAATTCCTAAGTTCTACCCAAAAATCCCTAATTCCACCATGAAAATCCTAGATTCTAGGTTGAAATTTTATTAATAGGTGTAAAAGATTGAAAGAAAATAGTTGGGAATCACTTACCTATGACTTAGGGAAGATTTGGTCATTGGAAAATCGCCTCTTGAGGTTTAGGGTTCGAAAATTTGAAGAATGAATAAAAAATCCCGTCTAAGTCCAAAGTTATCAGTTGCGGATGTCGCATTTGCGACCAGCTCGCAAATGTGAAGGAGTCATGGCAAATGCAAGAACCTTCACATTTTCGTTGCCTTCGCAAATGCGAAGAATATGTCGCATTTGCGACAATTGGCCCATCGCAGTTGCGGGTAAATGTTCGCATTTACGAACATGCCCTTCCCCAGACCCCCATCGCAATTGCGAAGAAATACTCGCAAATGCGAGAACTTCTGGACCAGGCTTCCTTCACAATTGCGATAAAATCCTCGCAATTTCCATGCCTGCTTGGTTCGCATTTGTGAAGCCTGATCTCGCAATTGCGAGATCAGAGGCCTGCTACAGACACCAGTTACACCAACAAATTTCTAAGTTCCAAAATCACTTCGTAGCCTCCGAAACTCACCCGAGATCTCGGGGCTCCAAACCTAACATGCACGCAAGTCTAAAAATATCATACGGACTTGCTCGTGCGATCAAATCACCAAAATAACACCTAAAACTATGGATTTGGCATAAAAACTCATGAATTTCTCAATAACACTTAAAGTTACTATCTTCTCAACCGGATGTCCGAATCACGTCAAATAAATTCTGTTTCTCACCAAATTTCACATACATGCCATATATATTATCTTCCCAACGTACGAGCATAATCCAATTGTGATATGCTTTGGCCTTTGTTCTTTGCTAATGTAAGATTCACGTCAATTGAGTCTTTGCAACGTTAACCCCTAAGTGCTTGAATTTTTTAAGTACTATCTTAATATAATGTGATTGTGAAAATGCAAGAACTTGAGGATTCTTATGGATATTAATCCCCAGAATTAAATCAGCAACTCTCAAGTCCTTCATATCAAACTTGCTAGTTAACATACGCTTAGTCGCATTTATGTTGACAATGCCATTACTCATTATCAGCATATCATCCACATATAATAAAACAATGACTATATGGTTTGGAAACTTTTTAATGTACATTCATTTATCTTAAAACCATTTGACAACATTTTTTGGTCAAATTTCGCATGCCATTATTTGGGTGCTTGTTTTAGTCCGTAAAGGGACTTAACAAGTCTACATACCTTCTTTTCTTTACCTGGAATCACATATCCTTCAGGTTGTTCCATGTAAATTTCTTCCTCCAAATATCCATTTAAGAAGGCCGTCTTAACATCCATTTGATGAATTTCAAGACCATAAACTGCAACTAATGCTACTAACGTTCGTATGGACGTAATTTCTGTAACTGGAGAGTATGTATCAAAATAGTCAAGACCTTCTCGTTGTCTATACCCTTTGACCGCAAGTCTTGCCTTATATTTATCAATAGTGCCATCATCTTTCATTTTCCTCTTAAAAATCCATTTAGAACCCAACGGTTTATTTCCAGGAGGAAGATCAACCAATTCCCATGTATGGTTGTTCAATATGGATTCTATTTCACTATTGACTGCCTCTTTCCAAAATTATGATTCCGAAGATGACATGGCTTCTTTAAATGTTCGAGGCTCATTTTCCAATAAGAAAGTCACAAAATCTGGTCCAAATGAAGTTGACATTCTTTGACGTTTACTACGTCTTGGATCCTCCTGATTAAATGTACTTTATTTTGTTTCTTCGCGAGGTCATTTAGATCCTTTACCAATCGACCTACATTCCTTTTTATACGGATATATATTTTTAAAGAACTCAACATTATCTGATTCTATAACTGTATTATTATGAACGTCGGGATTTTCTGATTTATGAATCAGAAATCTATATGCTTTACTATTGGTTGCATACAACAACAACAACAACAACAACAACGACCCAATATAGTCCCACAAGTGGGGTCTGGAGAGGGTAGTGTGTATGCAGACCTTACCTCTACCCTGATGGGATAGAGAGGATGTTTCCGATAGATCCTCTGCTCAAGAAGCGAAAAGACAAAAGATACAATATATCAGTACCATCATGGAAAATAATAACAACAACACAAGAACCAAAGAATAGATGAAAGGCAGAATTAATGACCAGTAAATAAGGCCAGACACTATGAAAATGAAAGAGTAGTGTAAACACAACACTGACCACTAGCAGTCTAAGACTAAATCCTATCAGCCTAGCCTCACACTGGTGACTATTTACTATTGGTCGCATATCCTATGAAAACACAATCAACGGTTTTCGGTCCTATTTTTACCCTTTTGGGTTTAGGAACTTTCACTTTTGCCAAACACCCCACACATTAAAATAATTCAAGTTGGGCTTCCTTCCTTTCCATTTTTCATATGGAATGGATTGCGTTTTGCTATGGGGTAATCGATTTAGTATCCAGTTAGCCGTAAGAACGACTTCCCCCCACAAGTTCTGTGGCAAACCAGAACTTATGAACAATGCGTTCATCGTCTCCTTTAATGAACGATTCTTTCTTTCCGCAATCCCATTAAATTGGGCGTGTAAGGGGCCATTGTTTGATGAATAATTCCATATTCTAAACAAATTTCTTCAAAAGAAGATTCATATTCACCACCACTATCACTTCTTATCATTTTGATTTTCTTGTTAAGTTGCGTTTCAACTTCATTTTTGTATTGCCTGGATGCGTATATTGCTTCATCTTTACTATTAAGTAAGTAAACATAGCAATATCGAGTACTGTCGTCAATAAAAGTTACGAAATACTTCTTTCCACCGCGAGATGGTATTGACTTCATGTCGCAAATATTTATGTGAATTAAGTCTAAAGGATTTGAATTCCTTTCAACTGACTTATAAGGATGTTTAACATACTTAGATTCCACATATATTTGACATTTTAATTTTTCGCATTCAAACTTAGGAAATACTTCCAAATTAATCATATTCCGCAAGGTTTTATAATTGACATGACCCGAACGTATATGCCACAATTCATTTGACTCAAGTAAGTAAGAAGAAGCTGAAATTTTATTATTATTCTCAACAACCATTACATTCAGCTTGAAAAGGCCCTCAGTGAGGTAACCTTTTCCTACAAACATCTCATTCTTACTTATTACAACCTTATCGGATGCAAAAACACACTTAAACCCGTTCTTAACAAGAAGTCCAACAGAGACTAAGTTCTTTATAATCTCGAGAACATGAAGGACGTTGTTCAGAGTCACCACCTTGCCAGAATTCATTTTCAGAAATATCTTCCCACATCCTTCGATTTTGGCTGTTGCAGAATTTCCCATAGAAAGGGTCTCTTCGGGTCCAACGGGAGTATATGTAGCAAATTCTTCTCTAACAGAACCAACATGGCGAGTGGCTCCAGAATCAATCTACCACTCCTTAGGATTTCCCACCAGGTTGCATTCAGAAAGCATATTACACAAGGCATCAACATCTTCGTGCTTTTCAACCATGTTTGCTTGACCCTTCTTCTTGTCTTTCTTTGGAGCACGACAATCTGCAGATCTGTGTCCAGCCTTTTCACAGTTGTACCAATTTTCGTTGACCCGCTTCTTGCTTGAGTTGCTTTTCGGTCCAGAAGCCTTCTTCCCATTTCTATTATTTTTAGGAGCATCCTCAACAATGTTTGCTCCCATTATTGTTGAGTTTCCACGACCTTACTTTTCAGCAGCTTTGTTCTCCTCTCCGATTCTCAACCGAACAATGAGATCTTCAAGCGACATCTCCTTGCGTTTGTGTTTCAGTAGTATTTGAAGTCCTTCCACAAAAGAGGCAACTTCTCAATCATCGCTGCAACTTGGAATGCTTCATTAATGCAAGACCTTCATTGAACATTCTGTTAGTAAAAATAATAAAATTAATACTTTCAACATCAGTATTAATTCGAGTTATACCTTTAGCAAGGAGATCGTGAATAATAACTTGCAGTTCCTGGACTTGGGTAATAACAAACTTGCTATCTACCATTTTGTAGTCCAAATATTTAGCGGCAACGAATTTCTTCAACCCAACATCTTCAGTTTTGTATTTCCTTTCCAGCGCAACCCACAATTCTTCTGACATCTCCACATTACTATAGACGTTATACAGAGGATCCTCCAGTCAAAATATAATTCTTGCGTAGAAAAGAAAATCATAATGCTTCCATGCCTCAGTCACGAGAAAGCGTTCATTTTTCGGAGTTTCATCGGGCAGAACAAGAAAATCTTCCTTAATGAACTTCTGCAGACTTAAAGTCGTCAAGTAGAAGAACAATTTCTGCTTCCACCGCTTGAAATCAATCTCGGAAAATTTTCTGGGTTTTTCTGCCAGTGGCAATGTCGGTGTTGTTCGGCTTGTCGATGTATTAGCAGTCACCATCGGAACAGTTTGGTTTCCGTTGTCATTTGTCATTTCTGTAAAAGAATGATACAACAAACATTTAATAAATTTTTAAAAACTGGAGTAGAAAGTCACGTAGATTTTAATCTCCAATGGAGTAGAAAATCGTCACGAAGGCTTTAATCTCCAAAACAGGAGTAGAAAAACCACAAAGGTTTCAGTCTCCAGAACAATAAGTATAACACAAATACAGAAAATAATTAAATTCCTTAAGCTTGTTAGTAAACTGTATTTGTAAAATAATTTTGGAGAAGATAAAATAACATATAAACAGAAATGGAAAAGAAACATAATTTAATCCGAGCACACTGAATTCACATTGTTTCCTTAAGGAATTTAATCCCCTCCTAGTACCCAAGGTTGTGTATTATTTCCTCCCAAGATAGACCGAATTACACACAGGTGTAGCGGTACTTCAAACCCAAGTGTTTCAACGAACACAAAGATCGGTAACAACTCACACTTACTGTTACAATGTAGAAGAAAGGAGGAGAATTCAGAAATTCGTATAGAAAATCTGATAGAATTGACTGCTATTTATAGCCAATATGTTGAGCTCAAATTGAAGAGGTGCAACTCTTCAGAAGGGCTATTTACGTAAACGGTCATAACGTAAATGACTATTTACGCAACAATAAATCGGATTCATAATGAGGAGGAAACTTAATTTTCCGTTACAAAAATGGAAAATGGAAAACGGACACTTAATTTTCCGTTGGATTTAATATTAATTTTTCGTTTACAAAAAACGGATATTTAATTTACTATTATCAAATAAATTTGGTCCAGAAAATTAATCAATCAATCATTTGATTGAAGCCGAAGCCGAAGCCAAAGTCGAGCGACACTGATGACAGCGCAAGGTTTGCCTTCTTCTTAACTCTTTAAGAGCTAGAGGAAGAGCAATTGTATATATACCCATCAAAAACCTTTTCCTATTCCAATATGGGACAATGTCCATTTGTCAAGAAGGGAAACTCAAATATTTCGTTTTCCCCCCATTTCCCATTCACCATCTTTTAAGCTATATTAAGCTTAAAAACCCAACACATGCTACCATAAACAAATTTTTTAGTATATATATATATATATACCCGTGCGATTCCCAATTGTTGCTTTTTTTTCTTCTTCTTCTTCTTCTTGTTTTCTTCCTTTTAATATTTCTTGGTCTATTGCTAATTATACACTTTCTACGACTCT
This sequence comes from Nicotiana undulata, assembly GCA_005239495.1. NCBI lineage: Eukaryota > Viridiplantae > Streptophyta > Magnoliopsida > Solanales > Solanaceae > Nicotiana > Nicotiana undulata. The sequence continues at coordinate 34,160 of ML268578.1, read as the reverse complement.
AGGGAAAGAAGAAAGATAATAGGCTTTTGTGTAATAACGTATAGAACCTCGATTACATGTATTGTTATTTATCTTTTGTATTATGTGCATTTTAATTTTTCTGAAATCGTATTACTATACCAATCAATTTGAATTACTTGTCGAAGTTTAATGCTTTATTATAAAATGATTAGACAATAATTCAAGTAGAATTTAAATTATTTCTACATAGGTCTACACTTTTTTATTTTAAAATTTTTTTGCACCACCAAACCTTAAATTAATTACTATAAAATAATAGTTAAAAAGTTAGTTGAATAATAAGTCGTCATGTATTTTTCTCATTATTTAAATTGAATGATATATAGTTTTATTTTTTTAGTATTTTCAGTTGTGTTAATGTATTACTCTTTCCTTTTTATGTACTAGTCAAAATTTGAAAAATAAAATATATTAATATTATTCCCAAATAGTTGATAAAAATTTATTTTTCGGTTCTTTGAAATAATAATCATGATTTTTCATTATTAATAATTTTAACGAGAAAATTTGTATTTGTTCTAGTTGAATGACATACTATTAAAAATAAATTAATCTCTCATTCACCCTAAATACTAATCAAATTGACCTTGAATTGAAGTATTACCGTTTTTTTAGTTCAATTTGATATGATTGAGATACTATTTAGGGAATAATATAATTTTCATCACAATAGTAGTATTTGTTGAGATTTTTAAAAAATAATTAATTGTATATTTATGTATTTTGAAATTTATATAATGTTGAATTCTTATTGAATAGAGTAAGTACCCAACTAACTTCGTTCATAGAGGGAGAAGTATAATAATGTATGACGATACTTCTCATCTTCCTAATATACAATGATTTTTAAAAGAAAAAAAATTTCACAAATTAATTGTCTTAATATTTACTTCAGATATTGTCAATTCCTATTTTAGAGAGGGGATACTTATTATATAATTTGAACAAATCTTTAATATTTCATGATAAAAATGAGGACTTGAAACTATATTTTATTCTTAAATATTTTTTTTCTAATTATATAAAGTACTCTAATTGAAATTACAATTTAATGAGAATTTTGTATTAAATGATATCAATTGATAATGATATAATAATATTTGAATGTTTACATACATTATCACTAATTTAATGAAATCTTCTTTACCTAGAATAGTTAATAAATAAAATAAATGAAATAATATTTCTTAAGGAGAAATTTTATAGTATTATTAGCAGTCCTCAATTGACACGTCTGTTAAATTATTATTATTTATTAAGAATTTATTTTACAAAATTTCTTGGCTCGAAGACAAGTTATACATGAAATAGTAATACAAAGATTAGTGATATAGAGACTAATAATACATGAATTATTTCTTATTGGATACCCTAGGATATCTGGTCTTCATAGGATTCTTGGGTAACGACAAAAGATAGTTTTGTTCTTTTGATACTTTATCCATGTATAATTTATACATGGATTAATTATTCCATGTTGGTCGTGAGATAAGATAATACACTAATTGGTGCATAACATAATACATGAATTAATTATTTTACATTTAAAATCACAACCAAATAATGTATTAACTCAATAAAAATTGTTATACTATAATTAATTATATTATACAACACACCCCGAATAGATTTGGAAGTATGGGTAATTAAAACTAAGGATGATATTAAGAGAAACAATAAATTTATCTTGATTTATTAAAATGGACAAATAGAAAATTGTTAAGAAATTAAACTCAAAGTAATACTATAAAATAAGAAAATAGACAAGAATGTAGAGAGAAAGAGAGGAGAGATTCTTATTTCATCAAGTGGTTTCCAAGTATATACAATGTGATGTCCAAACCATCTATTTATAGGATGATATAGGTAATACAAAGGGATGCCATGAACATGGTATTAACTATTGAGATCATGGGGGAAGATCACGGAGGAGGTCATGGAGGTGTGGGAGTTACAACCATAATGGTATGAAGTAGTGAGAGGTTAATGGAGAAGAGTAGTGTGGTAACTTCTTTAGGAGTTATAGGCATCCACTAATAATATTCCATAACACTCCCCCTTGGATGTCTATAGATAATGTGTCTCGTTAAAACCTTACTAAGAAAAAACCTTGTAGGAAAAAAACTTAGTGAAGGAAAAAGAGTACACATATCTTGTAATACACATTACTTGATGCCTCATTAAAAATCTTGCAAGGAAAATCCAGTGGGATAAAACCTTAGCTAAGGAAAAAAGAGTACAACGCGTATTTGCCTCCCTCCGATGAAAATATCACTTTTGTTTCATGAAGGCAATGCATTTTAGTTTTGTATTTCAACTTCTCAACATTGAGGTTGCTCATGCTTCATTGAATAGAACCACCAAATTATCAAGCGAACAAATATGTGTCTATTTCTCCGTTCGGTGAAGATTGTGTCTGATAAAGAACTCTGATGAAATATATGCTTTATTATGTCTCCTTAAATATATCCTTCTTTCAATTAAGATAAGCGAACATCATCATCTTCACTATTATTGAAATATTCTCTTCAAAGAAAAGTCACGCATATGTTGTGTGTTGAGTAATTTGCTTTATCAGTTGCTAGTATATTGACATGACTTGAATAAGTATCAACAATTATCTGCCTTATGAATTAATAATATGGCAATACCCCCACATTCAAATAGATTGTTTGAAGAACAATATTCAGAAAATACCTGCATCTGCATAACCAACAAAAACTTGACAATATTTGTTAGAATAAACAAAACTATATCAAGGATACCTTTTGCAACATAATCCTAATAGTATTCCAGTATCTTTATATAGGAATTAAACTATATCTTGCTAGCATATTGTTATACTCATGGTTCTAGAAAGATATATAGTGCACCAATTGCAATAGACACAAAAATAAATCATGTACGCCATGATTGCTCTAATCCACATAAGCATTTGCTGAAGCTTTATTTAATGAATTTCTTGGATACCTTAATATGCTTCGGAACAACTAAATCCTTCAATGATTTTATATACGCATATCAAATTTATCAGGTATTTCCAGACTAAAATCTAAAAGCAACTTTATCCACCACAAGGGAACATGTTTCCATATAATCGATGCTAGGACATTTACGCAAAATCTTGTATCACCCCATTGGCTTTATACTTTCAGGTGTTGGGACTATCAGTCCAAAAATTCAGTTTTCCAAGTGAAGTCAATTTTAATTGCGTATTTTTCATTGACCAATCATTTAACTGTCCAAATTCCATGACAGATTTGAGCTCAAGATTATATGAACAATATCGTCGACGATCATTTTGCATATGTTCCATCATCACTCAATAAAGACATAACTTATCGAGATCTCATTATTATATCAGGTACCTGAGCCTCTTCCATGAGGTCTTATAAAGTGTTATGTCATGGTGCTCTTACAGTGCACCTGCCTCCTGAGTATGACCATCTTTATCATTTGCTCCTCTTCTTCTTCAAGGAGTTTTATCTTTGGAATCGATTAGTCTATTATGCTTCATGCGTTCCATAGACTATGTCCATCATGGACTTTATTCTATTTGGAGCATTAGCAGCTGAAATATAACATGTAGCTTTGGATAAGCAAATACGTCTGGCAATATTTTGCAAATGAATTACCATTTTTTTCAGCTGCCAATTTTCTCCCCCTAATGCTGGGATCACCAACACATATCCCCAACTTTTTTTGGGGACCCATCATTGTGCATTGTGGTGGAATAATTAAATAATATAGCACATTCATATTTCTAGATGAAAATTATTTGGTTCCTGACCCTGAACCAACTAAAATAGAAAAAATTTATCATAACTCTTCGGCTGGATATGTACAAGTGCTGTTGTATATTAAATAATACATCTCATACCAATTTTCTGTTTGGTAGTTTTATTCTGATAACTAATGGTTTAACTATAATTGGAGACATATAATTTCTGCTAAACCAACTTGGATTAATCCAACATGATCAAGATAAATCATCATAATTTATATTCTGAAATCGTGCTCTAATAATTTGAGCAACAAACCTTGCAAAATTCAAACTGCAAGTTGATAACAAACGCACATGTGACCATACAATAGATGCTTCTATTTCAATCATATAATAGTAACAGTCAACATGGAAGGTGATTGGGCCCATATATATATCACCTTTTATTCGTTCCAGAAATCAAGGGATTCAATCCCACCTTAGCCGATATATCATGAGAATAGGCAGCACAAGAGAATTCTTGAAGAAGCTTCTATTTCTTCAATATATACCAATGTGAATTCTCAATTAATTTTCGCATCATAATTGACCTGGGATGACCAACCGGTCATGCCAACTAATATTTGTTTCAGTAAACTTCTAGTTTACTTGTGGCATCTGATTCCATCATCATGCTTATACTTCTGTAATACAAATAGAAGAAAAGTCGGGTAACCTTTCATATTTACCCGGTATGATTGTACTAATACGAAGATATTCAATCTTCCTTTAATTGATAGTCTCAAATGCCAACCATTTTATTATATTTGAAACTCAAAAAGTTTCTTCTGATACTTACTACAATATAAATGTCAAGAACAAGTTCATTCATCTGGATAGTAACAAATTTGCTCTTCTAGAGCTCTTAATTGATTTTGTACTACAAGGTACCCTTACGTCCCTCTCCGAGTTATGAGGAAAGCAGGGAGGAGGCAGGTTATACCTAGGGTTGAGAAGATGAGACATCTTCGAGCAGACTTCCAGGAACGACAGCCTTCACAAGTGCCAAGCCCAGCATTTGTGGCACTGCAAGATTGTACTTGAGAAAGACACCATCGAGCCAGACAGGTATCATGCCGGTTGTACTCCTTTCTATCTAAGCTGGTTAGAAGAAGATATGGAGGCTCCGTGAATGTGAGAAGATGAGAAGGCCGAAGCACAAGTTAAATTCAACAGTCTACGCAACAGGCTCCGTGAATGTGAAGATAATCATCACCAGATACACGAGTCCAGCAGAAAGCTGATTGAGGAATGGAAAGATATGGCTATCAGCTCCAACAAGAGGCTAGGGTACTTGGAGCGAGGTATAGTCGAGCTGGAGGAAAAGTTCATCAAGAGGATCGAGGACTGCAAAAAGGCTGAAGGAGCCGAAGGAGGATATCTAGCCAGGACCTACTTACTGCTGGGACTTCGCGAGTTGGGAAAGCTGATCGAAGGGAGCAGGAATGCCGAATCTGGGGAAGGTCCTTCTGGGACCAAGTAGATAGGGGTGTCTTTTATTTTGTCTCCTTTGATGTAATAAGGCCATTGGCCATTAGTGACTTTTATTTTTCGCATATTTAGAGTCGTTTTTATCATCAATAAAATGAGGCATTTAGCATTTCAAGTTCTCCAAATTAATTTGTCGCTAGGCCTACCTCGGGCACAAAGAGGTTCCCCAACTTAGGATGTGTTTTACATTTTCGCATTAAGTGTTTAAATTACCGCAATATGTTTTATAATCCTCACTGACTTCGTTACCTTTTGTTTTTCCTTTATTTTTTATTCCCCTTCCCAAAGGTTAGTTCGTGCATTCTGGCATCATCAGCCTATCACACAAGATCCAAGGGTCCTCCTCCTCCTCCTACTCCTAGTCCTCCTAAGGGCAAAGACAAAGGCAAAAGTAAGATGGAAGAATCCAGCGACACCAGACAAGAGAATAGGGTTGAACGGGTAGAGGCCACTGACGGCCAGGGTATTCAGGTTTTGCATGAGAACATGTCACCATTGGAACAAAAGTTGCTGAAATTTCAAGAAGAGCTTGATCAGGTCCGGAATCTGGCCAATCTATCCTTTTCCCTCAATGCCCCTGACGTCACCCCTACACCTCCACAAAATATCCCAAAACAGCCAAATCACCCTGCAAATCACCCTCACGCCACTCCCCCAAAGAGCCAAACCCTCCCAGCACAGTGCAACAATTGCCACAACACTCCGCCTCCACCCCTGGGACCTCATACTCACACAAAAGATCATCTCTTTGCCTACAACAATCCCATCTACGTGGAGACTGTGACTCACTCCACCTCACCTGTCACACATACGCCTGAGTCCGATGAGAAATACTTGCATATCAAGAATCTGGCTGAGGAACTTGGGAAGTTGACTAGCTGAGTCCAGGGTGTTGAAGGAGTCAAGGAGATCGAAGGTCTGAACTATGAAGACCTCTGCATACAGCCTGATGTCGAACTGCCTGAGGGGTACAAACCTCTAAAGTTCGAGATGTTTGATGGCACCAGTGATCCAAGGGTCCACCTGAGGACCTACTGTGACAAATTGGTTGGCGTAGGAAAAGACGAAAGGATCCACATGAAGCTATTTATGAGGAGTTTGAAGGGAGACGCACTATCTTGGTATATCAGCCAAGACCCCAAGAAGTGGTCCAACTGGGTAGGTATGGCCACAGACTGCATGGACCGGTTTAGATTCAACACGGAGAACGCACCAGATGTGTTCTATATTTAGAACTTGAGGAAGAAACCCACGGAAACCTTTCACGAGTATGCTACTCGTTGGAGGTCGGAAGCTGCCAAAGTTAGGCCCGCCTTAGAGGAAACACAGATGAACAAATTCTTTGTTCGGGCTCAGGACTCGCAATACTATGAACGACTGATGATGGTTGAGGGTCAAAAGTTCTCCGACATTATCAAATTGGGAGAGCGGATTGAAGAAGGTATCAAGAATGGTATGTTTACTAACTTTGAAGCTTTGCAGGCCACTAATAAAGCTCTACAGTCCGGTGGTGTGTCCAGAAAGAAGAATGTGGGAGCCGTAATGGTTGCACAACAAGTCAAATCCCCGCCTAAATACCAGGTCTATCCCGCACCTCCATTCACATATCAACCCGTTCCAAATTACCAAGCACCCTCACCTTCATACCAAACTCCACCATCCACGTACCAAGATCCACAACCCACATATCAACCCACTTCACCCAAATACTCCCAACCCTCTCCCATCTACAATACCTATAACTCCCAGCCATCTCACTATCAGTCGCCCCCTACCCGTCAAAACTTCCCTAGGCCTTGCCCTAACTTTGATCGTCGCCCTAAAAAACAATACACCGCCATAGCCGAGCCCATTGACCAGCTGTATGAAAAGCTCAAAGCTGCTGATTATGTCACACCTATCCCTGCTGTCACCCCTGAGAACCCTTCTTAGTGGGTTAACCCGAACAAATCTTGTGCATACCATTCTGGCATGAAAGGACACACCATCGATGAATGCCGCTCTTTGAAGGATAAGATACAGACCCTTATTGATAAAAAGATTAATATGGCCAAGGAATCCACTCCGAACGTACGTAACAATCCTTTACCAGACCATAAGGGCGGAGGTATCCATATGATTGAGATAGAAGATGATTGGGATCCCGAGGGGTCAATCGGGTTGATCGCAGAAGGCGATGACCCAAAGAAACCTGCGGTTACTCTCAACCCGATCATAGTCCAGATTCAACCATCTGAGAATGCTGAGGTGAATATGTCTATCCCACTTGAGTTTGAAGCAGCACCGCTTGCAAAGGCGAAGGCACCTGCGCCAATTGAGGTTGATTTCATGTCTCCGGCAAATGCACTCGCACCCTTCGAGGTTGCAGTCTTGACACCCAAAGCCCGTGTGCCATTTGAAGTAAGGATAGACACGCCAATCCCATCGGCGATGTCAACCACACCACCTTTCTATTAAAATTCTATCATACATCTGAGGCGAGAAGGAAAGGTAAAAGAAGGTCTGAAGAAGCCATCGCAACACAGGGTATGACGAGAACTGGTAGAGTCTATACCCCTGAGCATCTGGCCGAGTCAAGCAAGCAGGCCACCAACCGGCCTCCCCTCATTGAGACAGGTTCATATGATCTTTGGAGGAAAGTACAGGCTAAAGAATATTCGGTCATCGACCAACTGAACAAGACACCAGCACATATATCCATTCTCTCTCTGCTGCAGAACTCTGAGACGCACAGAAATGCTTTGCTAAGAGTGTTGAGTGAAGCCTATGTACCGAACAACATCACTAGCGGGGAAATGACCAACATGGTAGGCCAAGTACTGGAAAGCCACAAAATCACTTTTCACGAAGACGCGTTGCCACCTGAGGGATTGGGACATAACAAGGCTTTGCACATCACCGTGCAATGCGAAGATTACTTCATAACCAGGATTCTTGTCAATTGAGGGTCCAGTCTTAACATATTTCCGCTGATAACACTCAAGAAGTTGGGTAAGGGACTACATGAGATAAAGGATGGAGCGATCAACGTGAAGGCCTTTGACGGTTCTCAAAGGTCTACCATTGGAGAGATCAGTCTATGTCTGCAGATGGGACCGACTTGTTAGAGGTGGACTTTCAGGTGATAGATGTGCCGACATCTTACAATCTGCTATTAAGGCGACCCTGGATCCATGCTGCTGGGGCTGTAGCGTCAACACTGCATCAGGCTAATTCGAGTGGAACCATCAAGAGGTGATCATCCACGACGACGGTAGCAACCCTATTTACAATCACCAGACTATCCCTGTAATTGATGGAAAGAGAAAACTGGGTGGAGGAACTTATCACCATATCGAGCAGGTCAATGCTGTCAACAAGGACAAATGGTGGGATAGCAAGATCGGAGCATCTTGAATTGGGGAGGATACGAGCCAGGAAAAGGGCTCGGTAAGAACCTCCAAGGGATCACGAAACCTATCAAGCTCAAGAAACATGGTACCACTTTCGGGCTGGGGTATGAGTATACATGGGAAGAATTCAAAAATTGGTCGCCCCCATGGTGCGGTCACTATTACCCCTTGGAGCAGCCAATACCTCATTTGGAGCAAACTTTCCAGCAGGCTGATATCATCTATGGGTCCGATGAAGAAGAAGCACTGGCGGCAATGAGGGATTTGTTTCTAGACGACGGGGACATGGATTGCTGTGTTATTCTCAAGGAGGAGGGGGAGGAAGGCCCTTCCATACAGGCAATGAGCGGAGGAGCTCGTCTCCAGAACTGGTCCATCCGCACGACCAAAGCCCGCCAAGTCCTGGCGTAGCAAGGCTAATGAAAAAGCACTATTTACTGTTTATTAAATGAATTTCTTTCCTTTCTGCATTTTCAATTCCTGCAATAAGATATTCAATGTTCAAAACAATTATTCGTTTTATCAAAGCATTTCCAATCTCCTTATGAATCTCATATTTATTTGCTACTGTTTTCTCCCATTACTTTATCTATACAATATTGCTATTACTTATCTTGATGAACCGATAACTGTGACGTGCAATGAGACAACGCAGCAAACAAACATTGATTCAGAGGAAGATGATATACCCGAAGAGATCGTCAAGGAAATTAAGAACTTCGAGAACAAACCTAATTCCAACCTAGACGAGACTGAAATTATCAATCTGGGAGATTCAGAGAACGTCAAGGAAACACGAATCAGTATTCATTTGTCGCCGTCAGAAAAGAAAGAATATACAGAGTTTCTAAGGGAATATGAGGACATATTCGCCTGGTCGTATGATGACATGACTGGTCTAAGTACGTCCATTGTGGCTCACAAACTGCCAACCAATCCAACGTGTTCCACCGGTAAAGCAAAATCTTAGAAAGTTCAAACCCGACATGAGTTTGAAAATCAAAGAAGAGGTTACCAAGCAGATCAACGCCAAAGTTCTCCGGGTAGTTGAGTACCCGACATGGTTAGCTAACATTATACGTGTGCCGAAGAAGGACAGGAAGGTCAGAGTCTGTGTCGACTATCAGGATCTCAACCGGTCCAGTTTGAAAGACGACTTGCCTTTGCCAAATATACACATTCTGATTGACAACTGCACCAAACATGAGCTACAGTCATTCGTAGATTGCTTCGCTGGTTATCATCAAATTTGGATGGACGAAGAGGATGCTGAGAAAATGACGTTCATTACTCTGTGGGGAGTATACTGTTACAAGATGATGCCATTCGGCTTGAAGAATGTAGGGGCCACCTACATGAGGGCTATGACTACTATATTCCATGACATGATTCACAAAGAGATTGAGGTGTATGTGGACGACGTTATCATCAAGTCAAAGAAAGCTGCTGATCACATGGAGGCTTTGAGGAAGTTCTTCAACAGGTTAAGAAAATACAATCTGAAACTAAACCCTGCGAAGTGTGCATTCGGGGTTCCTGCTGGGAAGTTAGTGGGGTTCATTGTAAGCCGCCGGGGAATAGAATTGGATCCATCCAAAGTCAAAGCCATTCAGGAATTTCCATCACCGAAGAACAAGAAGGATGTTATGAGTTTCCTGGGGAGACTTAATTACATCAGCCGATTCATAGCACAATCCACAGTCATCTGTGAAGCAATCTTCAAGATGCTAAAGAAGGATGCCGCAACTAAGTGGACCGAGGATTGTCCAAAGGCTTTCGACAGAATCAAAGAGTACCTCCCAACACCACCAGTCCTGGTACCACCTGAGCCAGGCAGACCTCTATTACTCTACCTTGTAGTGTTAGACAGAGCTTTTGGTTGCGTTCTTGGGCAACATGATGAAACATGAAGAAAGGAGCAAGCAATCTACTACCTCAGCAAGAAGTTCACTCCGGATGAGGCCCAATATTCTTTATTAGAGCGCACTTGCTGTGCTTTGACTTGGGTCGCCCAGAAGCTAAGGCATTACTTCTGTGCCTACACCACATACCTCATATCCAGGATGGATCCACTAAAGTACATCTTTCAGAAGCCCATGCCTACTGGCAAGCTAGCCAAGTGGAAAATCCTACTGAGCGAGTTCGACATTATTTACATAACTCAAAAGGCTGTCAAAGGACAGACACTAGCAGATCATCTTGCTTAAAATCCTGTGGATGGAGAATACGAACCACTGAAAACGTATTTTCCCGATGAAGAGGTATCATTCGTAGGAGAAGACATTGTAGAATCCTACGACGGTTGGAGGATGTTCTTTGATGGAGCAGCAAACTTCAAAGGGGTTGGTATTGGAGCAGTCCTGATATCAGAAGCCGGTCAGCATTATCTGGTATCCAAAATACTTAGATTTCCCTGCACCAACAATATGGCTGAATATGAGGCCTGTGTCTGAGGGCTCAACATGTCCATTGACATGAACGTCCAGGAGTTAGTGATTGGTGACTCAAACGTACTGGTACACCAGGTACAAGGAGAATGGGCAACCAAGAATCCCAAAACATTTCCATATCTACGTCATGTACAGGAGCTGAGAAAGAGATTCACAAAGGTAGAATTTCGGCATGTCCCCAGAATCCAGAATGAGTTCGTCGATGCTTTGGCTACCCTGTCATCCATGATCCAGCATCCAGATAAGAATTTCATTGATCCTATTCCAGTAAAAATCCACAATCAGCCCCTGTGCCCATGTCGAAGAAGAAGCAGACGGAAATCCTTGGTTTCATGATATCAAGGAGTACTTGGTAAAAGGAGAATACCCTGAGCTTGAAAATACCACTCAGAAACGCACACTTCGGAGATTATCCAACAATTTCTTTCATAGCGGAGGAATCCTGTATAGGAGGACTCCCGATTTGGGACTATTAAGGTGTGTTGACGCAAAGGAAGCATCAAAATTATAGGAAGAAATTCACGCAGGGACCTGCGACCCACATATGAACGGGTTTGTTTTGACAAAGAAGATACTTCGAGCCGGCTATTTATGGATGACCATGGAAACGGACTGCATCCTGTATGTCTGAAAGTGTCACCGATGTCAGATACATAGGGATATGATAAAGGTACCTCCGAGTGAGCTTAATGCAACAAGTTCACCATGGCCATTCGTCGCCTGGGGCATGGACGTTATTGGACCAATCGAGCTTGTCGTCTCTAACGGACACAGGTTCATTCTGGTTTCCATTGATTACTTCACCAAATAGGTCGAAGCAGCATCCTACAAAGCAGTTACTAAGAAAGTCGTGTTCGATTTCGTCCGCGACCGCATTGTTTGTCGGTTCGGAGTTCTAGAATAAGTCATAACCGATAATGGATCTAATCTCAACAGTGACTTGATGAAAGCCATGTGTGAAACATTCAAAATCAAACACAAGAACTCCAAAACTTACAGACCTCAAATGAATGGAGCTGTTGAGGCCGCCAACAAAAACATCAAGAAAATACTGAGGAAAATGATAGAAATGCATAAGCAATGGCATGAGAAATTACCATTTTCTTTGTTGGGGTATCGCACCACAATCTGCACGTCAACTGGGGAAACTCCTTACATGTTGGTTTACGGTACAGAGGCTGTTACTCCTGCCGAGGTTGAGATTCCATCTCTGAGAATCATACAAGAAGCTGAGCTCAGCGACACAGAATGGGTAAGGAGCTGTTATGAACAACTAGCCCTCATAGACGGAAAGAGAATGAACGCAGTCTGTCATGGCCAATTATATCAGAACAGGATGACCAGAGCCTTCAACAAAAGAGTCAAACTGAGACGATTCACACCGGGGCAACTGGTGTTAAAGAAAATCTTTCCACATCAGGATGAGGCCAAAGGGAAATTTTCTCTCAACTGGCAAGGTCCGTACATGGTTCATAGAGTGCTGACAGAAGGAGCACTCATACTCGCAGAAATGGATGGAGAAATTTGTCCTAAATCAATCAACTCAGATGCAGTCAAGAGCTACTATGTGTAACCCTTTATGCTTTCCTCAATGTTGTAGATTGAACTACGCCTGACCTGATTCCCGTTTAAGAGGGGATACGTAGGCAGCCCTATGAGTTCGGTCACAATTTAATAAAAATCTCATCTCCCCCTACTAATGGAAACTGGGGAAGAATTTTGAGGAGGACCCTCAAAATTCTGAAGCAAGTTCAGCCAATCGCCGCACAAGCAACCGCCAGAAGTATTCACCCATCAAACGGGGGCAAAATTTTGAGGAGGACCCTCAAAATTCCGTGGTAGGAAAAGTTGCAATGTCTCGAACCGCGTCATAGTCGTCGGTTCACCTAAAACATATTTTAAATTATATGCTTATATTATATCTTTTCAAAATCACGCATATCTATTTTTTGGAACAGCTTGTTTAGCAAACGCTACCCCAATGATATGTCATGATCAACCGAGCGAGCCAAGTAAAGCCAGCGGGAATGCGAACTGACCTTTCCCCTCCTTTACAGAACTCACGATTTTTCTTTGGATGCAGGAACGAAGACAGCGAAAGCCCAAAACATATTATTATCCCCCGCAGGACGTATATCCCTCAAAGACACGCTCTCAAACTCGTCGCACATGCCGACGCGTATTATCATCGCAAAACAACGCTTCATTCGCAACAATCATATCGCCGCAGTTCATCACCAGCTAAGAACTCTTACTGTCATTTTATTCCCTGCATAAGGCTACCATTCTGCCTTCCGAGGTTCTACGTTACCTCCCCTGCATTTTATTTCCTGCATTGCATAAGGCTGCCATTCTACCTTCCGAGGTTCTACGCTACCTCCCCTGCATTTTAGTTCCTGCATTGCATAAGGCTACCATCCTGCCTTCCGAGGTTCTACGCTACCTCCCATTCACTTTATCTCCTGCATTTGTATAAGGCTACCATTCTGCCTTCCGAGGTTCTACGCTACCTCCCCTGCATTTTATTTCCTACATTGCATAAGGCTACCATTCTGCCTTCCGAGGTTCTACGCTACCTCCCCTGCATTTTATTTCCTTCATTGTATAAGGCTTCCATTCTGCCTTCCGAGGTTCTACGCTACCTCCCCTGCATTTTATTTCCTGCATTGCATAAGGCTACCATCCTTCCTTCCGAGGTTCTACGCTACCTCCCCTGCACTTTATCTCCTGAATTTGCATAAGGCTACCATTCTGCCTTCCGAGGTTCCACGCTACCTCTCTCCGCATTTTACCTCATTGCATAAATCTCCCATCTACCTTTTCAAAGCAACCACCTTTCGTGACACTACTTATTTCCTTTCTTTTGCAAATCGCAAGACTAAAATCTGTCTTGTTAGCATCACACTACTGCATTCTTCAAGGGCTGAAACATCGCCAACTTGTCCAAAGGCGTCATCGTTCAGAGGCACCATCTTCATGGCCTGAGAGCATCATTTCATGGCCTGAGGATCTCTTTTATTCAACCTGCATATCATTATTCAAAGGCATCATGGTTCGGAGGCACCATCTGCATGGCCCGAGAACACCATTTCATAGCCTGCGAATCCCGCACCAAGCGATTCATGGCCCAGGACATCATGGTCCAATGACATCATCCTCAATTGTCCAAAGACAGCATTCATAGTCCAACGAGAACTTGCATCATGTTTACATTATGCACGATATATGCTTGTTATATACTTGCAGGTAATCCGGCCGGGACAACCAGCCAAGCAGGAGCATACCGCTCCAGTTCTCCGATACAACCCCGTAAGACCTTCCTACTTTTACCTTACCTCGCACCTTGCGTCCATTCTTGCAAAACATCACCGGTATATTTCGCCGATGATTCCGGAACTACATACGGCCTGATTCCTGTAAAACCAGGGATATGTAGGCAGCTCAGAAGCCAGGGTGCGGCCTAATTCTACCCCACAAATTCACTTTGATCAAAATTGGCCATCATATCTTTACCCGACAACTCTTTCATCCTTCCCGGGTAAAGAGGGGCAGCTGTTGATACCCAATTTTTCCTCAAATTATTTTCAAACTTGCATATAGGCTTTCAAAATTACTCTTTGTAATAATGAGTATTTTTCCCTATTTTCCCTATTTTATTAAATTATTTTCATGTTTATTCAATATTTCATATTTAAATAATTATTCATGTTACAAATAATTTCAAAAATGTTTCCCAGCTCAGTATGCTATTTTTATCCATTAGAATCCAATTATTTCACAAATTAGCCAATTGGGTCTTATTTAATTTTTATTACAGCAATTTTACAATTATAGCCCAATTGAACATTTTGTATTATTTTAATTCAAAACTTATGCATTTTGTTTACACTTAATATTAGTTATTTAAACTTAATTTCATTTTTATACAATTATTAGCTATTTTAATTAATTAATTATCTATTTTTATAGGTATTTAACAATTAGCCATATGTTATTTAAAACCTAGCCTAAATTATACCCAATCTTAAAACACAATACCCCAACCCATCAGATTATCAAACGACCCAACCCAGTCCTAAAACTAACCCGGCCCAACCCCGGATCAATTTGAGCCGTTGATCAAATAAGATCAACGGCCCAGATCCCCTTTTCCTTTCATTAATTCCTAACCACACCCCTCCCAACCCCTCATTTTCCAATACCACTCGTCTCTCTACCTCCCCGTCTCTCTCTCTCTCTCTAGTCTCACTAGAGACTTCCTTACCTCTCCGTCTCCGATGAAGCTCCTCCCTTCTCCGGCCATCTCCGACCACCATCCTTTCGACCACCAACCTCCATGATGTCTTCTCTCTCTGGGTCACTTCATCTCTGAAGCCTTCTAGGGTCTCGACCATGCTAACTCACTCCTACAGGCTCCTTCTTGGGTTGTTTCCGGCCTCTCCAGTGGGGTTTTGACACTATCATGCCATAACCACCACGATCTTTGAGTTTTACGGCAGGTTCTTCAATTATCTATGGTTTCTTATGAAGCCCTAATTTTTGCTTAGAACCTCTTAAATCTCCGGTATTTTTTTAACGATTCAGACCTGTTTCTTTATGTTTTACTTTATTCTCAACTCAGTCTTTAAGAATCTTCAACTTTTAAACGTTTAGCTTTCTCTTTTAAAACTAGGGTTTCTCGGAACCTCTCCTATGTTGGTTTTAAACTAAGTTTCTCCTTGCTTTTGAGTCTATTCTCTGCATATCGTAATGATTCTGTGATTTTATCTCGTTTATGTTAAAAACCCTAATTTTCCTAGACCTCTATATGTGATTATGTGTACTAGCACGACTATTCGTCTCTCTTTGCTTGAGTTTCTATGACTATATTGTTTGAATGAGTGCTACTGAGCTTCCTTAGCCTAACTTGTGCTTGTGACTACCGGGGCTGCTCAGACTTGCATCTTTTAACCTGCTTGTCTACTATGTCTGAGTACTCCTGCCTATTTATACGATTGTGGCTCTTATGTGATTAATGCTGGATTCTATACTTAGAGGTTTGATTGACAGACCTTCATTTAATTGCTATTCAAATTGACTGTCTGTGGTAATTTATTCTTACTGGTTGTTGCCTTAATTAAAATATTTTTGAACCTTGGTCTTAATTGTTTACTCTATTGCTTGGTAAACCTGATTCTTTCCTTGATTGAGTCTTGACTGATTTTTTTTTACTTTGCCTTATATGACTATATGTGTTACCGTTTGAATTTGAATCCCTTGAATTAAGGGAGTGATTGTGTTGATTTCTTGGTTAATTGATTCCAAGTTCCCTATTACTTAACAGGCCTGGATTTTTTCTTTATTTAAGTCCTGTACTGGTTTTCATTTACCTGATATGGCTATATGTTTTTACCATTTTTGAGTTTGAATTCCTTGACTTAAGGGAACCGTGTATTTTCTTACACTGATTGGATTCTGCCTTCTTTTATTACCATGCCATTGTGATTCTTACCTTATTTTACTACATGTCTTCAACTATAAATACTCTAGTCTTTCAATAACAAAGGGTAGACTCATACTTGTGTTAAAAACTCACTCTTTCTCGCAAAACGCTCTCTGCTCTACTACTCTCTTCTTTTGCTCTTGGTTACTGTTAGCCGGCTATCAGCCAAGGCTAACCATTGTTCTCTTTTGTCTTGCTCTTCCAATTATACTTACTCTTTCTCACTAGTATGTTCTAATTAAGATTCGAGCTCCAAATCAATGTGTTTCTTATTGCTTCAGTTTGTCATATTCCTGATCTTCTTCTATTTGTGTTTCTGTTGTTCAACATGCAATTAATCTCTTTTTTTATCTATCATTACTTGCCATCCTTAGGATTTACATGCTCTGATTGAATAATGCTTATATGTTGTTGTCTATTCCTAGTATGCATCTATTAGGCCAATATCTAAAAGTTGTGTAATGTTATGCTTAGTATTGAATCCTGTTGTTTCCTGATTCCCTGAAGCCCTCTCTGATTTCTGCAACTATGTTTAAATCAAGTATTTCTTGAATCTGTTATCATCATCTGCATTAATTGCAAGAACTTCTGCCTATTATGTGAATTATTTGTTCCCAACTCCCCTTGTCCTTGTGTGAAGGCTGCCCTTTGTGTATTGCTGAAATTGTTTGACTGGTCTGTTACTTCTCTGATCTTACTACTGTTTTCAAAAGCTAATTTTTTCAAAAGAACTCTTGAGTTGTAGAGTTTTTCCAACTGAACTCTTTTCAAACATTGTCTCTTTCAAACTCTTCTTTTCTTCTGGCACTTCACACTATTCCTAGAAACTTAAGTTCCCCCACCCTCAGTGTGAGCATTGCTTAGGGAACCTCTTGAGTTCCCTCTGAACTTTGACGCACTGAGATTGGTGATTCCGCACTGCACATACTCAACTTTGGCAAATATGTCTGGGTGCTGGTATTGGCCAGGGACCCACGAGGTTCTTAGGGAACTTTTCCGCACCCGGACCATGAAAGGCTGTGAAACTCGAAAGGATTGAGGTTGGGAGATATGGGTCTGAGTGAAGGTTCCCTATAGAATTAACTTCTTATTTTCCTTTAGTGATGTAATTCATTATCCTTGGCTTGTAATAATTTGTAAACGAATAATTGGGGCCGGATAGTGGATATGGGAGGGGATTATGCATGCTTAGATAGGTACGGGTAGAAATCATGACTATAGGATTTATTTACCTAAATGTGCAATAGTATCATGTTTAGGACATGCATATCATGCATTAGAAACCATGTTTAAGTTCTTTATTTCAGCATCTCTGTTATATTCATGTCATTTTTATAAGCCCTGCTCACAGTTCATCACTATAACAAAGTAATAAAGACAGCTGCATTCTCATAACTACTACATTTAGAAACCATGTCTTAGATATCCATGTGATCATTAGATATCCTGTTCTCTAGGAATCTGCGTTCAGCATGTTTCTTTCAAGTTATACTCTGTCAAACACCTGGTCATTACATATTAAATGTAGGAACCTCGCTAAAATTGTGTTAAATGGTTTAAACGTTTTTTTTTTCCTGCAAATGCATTATCCTTCATGTCCTTAAAATCAGTGTTAAATCTTTATTTCACTCTTTTTTAACAAATAATAAGTATATACGCTAGGCAAACTTTAGGTCTAATATTCATTAAAACCAAAATTGGTCGTTCTATGTCTTTCTTGTATTAAAAGTGATCTTTAGTCTCTTATAAAATCTTTAGAACTTTGCTGTTTGTCACTGTTTTCACTCCTGTTTTGCCTAACAATTAATGGATTTTCCAAACAATTATTCTTTCTACAAAATCATTCTGTTTGAATCCTTGCTCTATTTTTTTAAAACTACTGGTTTCTGAAATAGCTTACTCATTATCCTTTCATTAAAGTTTTCCTTAAACTACTGACTTCTACTCTGCTTTGAACTGCTGAATCTTTTAAATTCACTTCCCCTTTTTGATCCTTCTATTATTTTAAAATCATGCTTTACTGATTTCTCTAAAGCTTCCCGTTTACTTTTACTAGGGACTTCATTAAACTGCTGTGCACTTTTTAATTTCTGCTCCTGTCTTTAAATTACTGGAAATTTTTAACATCAATCATTCTCTTCTTAAACTACTCTATTTCATGTGAATTTCCTGCTTTGTTACTGAGTTTTCAAAATCGTTCCTTTTTGCTAAAACCTGCTGAAACCTACTGTTTTCCAACTCGGAATTCCTGTTTTAAATCCTGATTTTGAGACTTTGCTTGTGTTTGAGACGTGCTATTTATGTGTTTGCCTATGGAGGGGTCTGTGAGCCTCTTAGCTGCCCATTATGTGATGCCATACTTGTATCCCTAATTGTTTTGTCTGTCGCTTAGAATTTCATCCTTTAAACCTAGGGGTTCGGTCTAGTACTCACCTTGTAGGATTTAGTAGTCCTAAATACCCTCCAGGACTTATATAATGGGACGGGTAATAGCACACCAATAAGCTTCGTGACCGACACACGCGTTTTAAATACCTTAACGGGGTGGGAAGGGTAGAATATAGATATGATGACCGGTGCGCTAATACCACGTGTAGCCCCTCTTCGAGGCGTGACATACCGGGTATTGCATTGATGTGATCCGTATTGATTTAAAACCTAGGACATTTTCATTCAAATGATTTTACTTTGCTATTCTTTAAATTTCTTTTAATAATTTCAGTATTTACTTGAAACCCCCTCCTACGTGAGCCTTGCTTGTTTACTGTCCAAATTCACAAAATTACTTGGCTGGGACCCACAATTGTGGATCTCGAGGGGTGACTAATACCTTCCCCTTGGGATAATTTCAATCCCTTACCCAATCTCTGGTAATGCAAACTAGTTTATGAGTTAATTACTCTAGGTTCCCTAACTCACCATAAAATCGTTAGGTGGCGACTCTTCCTTAAACCTTTTCCTTTAAGGAGTTGTCCAGAATGTCATGAAACCCGATCTCCGCGTACCTAACCCGTGCGAGGAAAAAGGGGGGTGCGACAAGAAGCAGGGAGTGGCCATATAGACTCCACCTCACCCACAACGTCCCTTTCAGGGGAACATTTCGGAGATGAAGAAGCTGAAGATGAACCCCAAACAGGGGGTGAACCCCAAGTTGGGGGAGTTGAGAGAACAAGGAATCGTGTGGTGTGTCACGACATATTAGTGAGTGAGGCGGCCTTTCATAAATTCTGGGTATGGTGGAAGGAGAGAAAACTGATACCGGAGCGCAGGTTCATCATCAAGGAGAGAAAGGGTTGGGATTACTTCTCTTTCTACTTGCTGGACGCCAATGAACATATTGTCAAGGAGTTTTACACAAATTTTTCCTTTCTTAAGAAGGACTCCAAGGCAACCATGGTGAGAAATCTCACTGTGCCTTTTGATGGGGCGGCATTGAATGCATATCTGGAGGTTGATGATGTAGATGAGACACAGTACCTAGAGAAGTTGGGTGCGGGTAATGACGCCCCTCATTGGCTAGCGGAGCACTTGGCCATCCTAGGTGAAACCCCTGACTGGTTGCAATCAAGGAGGACAATTTTGAGGAGAACTTTGAATTTTGAGGCCAAAGGTTGGGAGACATTTGTGTGTAGCCGTCTAGACCCCACATTCCATGAAAACTCTATTCCTCTCCGGCGGGATGTGTTGATTGCTTCTATAATGGATGGGCACCCGATTAATGTTTGGAATGTCAAGTCCATCGTCATCAACCGGGTGGTAAATGAAGGTGATAGGGCTTACCCCTTCCCAAACTTCCTGACCATGTACTTTGAAGACCAAGGAGTAGACAAGAGAAATTTTGACACGAAGTTGAATCCCAAAGCTCCGTTCTCTTGGTACGATCTTCAGAGTGATGATAACCCAAAGAGCAAGAAGTACAAGGGTAAGTCCATTGCTTCCACTGGCCAGTCTGAAGAGCCAGTGGGTGTAGTAGAACCTTCTCAGCCCGGGTCAACCATCCCAGAGAGTGCTCCAAGTCCCTCCACTTCAGCTGATCCAGGCATTCCTGCATCCCGGGCATATCCTCTGACTACCCACAGATTGAGCCAGTCACTTGCCAGTATCAACAACTGGATGCAGGCAACTACTTCTAAGCTGTATGTACTTTCTACATCTGTGGCAGCCCAGGCTGCTCCCCCTCCACCACAGGTACCCCAGTCAGTTGAGGATTCTCTCAAGGAACTTCTGGCCAACCAGAAGAAAATCCTTGACAACCAGAAGAAGATTCTGGATGTTGTTGACTCCCACGGGAAGGCATTAAAGAAGCTTGCAAATGAGACAAAGAGGCTAAAGAAGACCCCTGCATCAAAGGAGTCAGTGAAGAAGCTGAGGAAGGAGGTTGATAAGCTAAAGGAGGATCACCTACCATTGGACCTGTTGCTTCAGGACCCTGCTGCCTAGCCTAAGCGAGAGCCAGATATTGAGAGGCCAGCTAAGAGAAGGAGAGTGATGCCCCGTACAGAGGGCTTGGTGATAGAGTTGGCAGACCCACCAGCACAGGCTCGGACCACAGAGGAGGTGCAGGTCCAGTCCCACGTCCAGCCGAAGGCACAGGGCTCTGGGGACCAGTCACAGGTTCCACCACAGTCCACAGACCCCGGGACTCGCACTGAGGATCCCACACAGGTAGAGGGCCAATAGGGAGTTTCTCTTTACTCTCTTTCTCCTTACAGTTTTTGAGCTTATTTTGCTAAGTTAGCATTGAGGACAATGCTAGCTTTCAGTTGGGGGAGTGGCCATATTTTGATTGATTTTGATGGATGACTGTATAATTCAGACAATATTTTCTTTTTATTATGCTTTCTTTTGATTTTGGGTGTGTAATAACTTTACTATTTCAGTACTTTTAGTATTTTTTACTTTTGGGTCTGTATATAAAGTTACTTTCCAATGTATACATTCATCCCCCTTATGTATATTCGACTAAATCCCCTCATGTACATATTCATTCTATCTCACGCATTCACTTTCCGCATTTTCCCTTTTTATAGCTTCTTATTTTTCTTTCATAGCTTCTTGTTTTGAATTTTTTGCGTACAATAAGCCTTTGGTTTTCTTAATGTCACGGTTCTTTCCAAAGGTGGAATTTGTGTGAACAGGGTGGCTCTTCCCGAGGATGGATGGTGTGACAACATTCTTAAGGGTTTGAGTCTGTTTTTCTTTTTGTTTCTTTTTAAAAGCTAGTGAATAGAGGTGCCTCAAGCAAAGATTCACGTGGGCCTAACACATTTGCCTTTGATCCTATGGTAAAAAATAAATCGTTGTGTGTAGGATGGTGAAAGTTGTGATCTTGAGACTCTTGTGTTGGCCGATAATCATCAAGTGGTTTTTTGGGACCATTGTGTTGCTCAAAGAATAACTAAGGTCGTTGTGGGCCCCCGACTCTATTTCTTTAGCGATCCCATAGCTTGAGTGGTAAGAGTTTGAATTGCAAGTCCAAGTCCCGTGCCATTAGTCTAGAACTTGCCCTGAATGTTTGTCTAGGCGAAATCATAAATGAAGTTTGACTTAAGAGGTGATTATAGGCTCTCCTTGATCCAAATAGTGATTTGAACATTTCCATAGCCTACCAGTGACAATTTCCCTAGTCAACCCTTTTGAGCCTTAGACCTTTTTCTTTCAAAAACCATGTTACAAGCCTTTATCCATTTTAACCCTCACTTGGCACCCAAATCCTTCCTTAACACAAGGCAAAAGCATAAGTTTGGGGGAGAGACGAGGAATTGCAACAAAGTGAAAAAGAAGGTACAAAAGAAAGAAAAGGAAAGAAAAGAGAAAATCAAAAAGCCAAAAAGAATGAACAAAGTGGAAGAAATAAAGGGAATCAATGAAAGAAATGTGATTAAAGGTGTGGATGCCTAGAAAAGAGAAAAATTGATTTGAAAGAACAAAAAGGTGTGACAGTATGTCTCTCCAACCCTTCAGAAAGAGCTAATTGACTCAAAGAGTCAAAGAATGTGAAACAAATGAAGTGCTTAAGGGAAGATTGAACTCACCTTGACCAAATGTTTCCTACCTTTAACCAAAAGCCTTCATCATGTACCCACTAAAGCCCTATATGATCTTGAGTTGAATTAAACTTACATTAGTGGTGACTCACATAGGGGGCAAGCCTATGGTACTTTGAGCCGGACTTGAGTCTTTCCTTAGAGAGAGATGAGTGAACTCCCATTATCCTCGTTCTGAGCGTTACAATTATAAAGTGAGGTGCTTAGGGAGAGTTGAGGAGTATGAGTTTGGGTTCCACAATGATCAAAGTGGTAGTAAGAGTTTCATTGATGAGTCGAGTCAACTCTTGATGATCTTGTGTCGCACTTGAATCCATGGTTTTAAAAGGGTCAAATGTTGTTAATTATTCATTTTCATTGAGGGAAATTGTTAGTCCCAATTGATGCTAGAAGGGGTTACCTTAGGACAGCCGAATTTTCTTGAAAATACTCAAAAAGGGGTGGGGGCTTATTTTGTTTGCTTGAGGACAAGCAAAATCTTATGTTTGGGGGAGTTGATAGCTAGGATTTTTACCTTGTTTTCCGCTCTATTTTGCTTAAGTTTTGGATGCAATTCTACACAAAATAGTTCCAAAGGCTTACGTGTTGTGCTTGTTGCAGGGTTGAGCCAAAAATGATGACAAACAGTCAAAGATCTGCTCAGAAAGGAGTGAATCTTGCACAAGTACCAAGAACAACAAAAGGCCTACCTCAAAAGACCACCACGACCGCGGTCCAATATTCGCGGTCCGCGGTGGTGAGGTTCAGAGAAGAGATTTTTTTAGGCAAACATCCACCGCGGCCGCGGTTCATTCTTCGCGGTCCGCGGTGGTGAGATTCAGAGGAATCACTTTTGAAGGCTAAGGGCACCCGCGGACCGCGGTCAAGAAGTTTCAGAGACCAAATCCATGAGGCCAAGAAGTCCACCACGGACCGCGGTCCATTCTTCGTGGTCCGCGGTAACCCCGCAGGGGTACTTTTGTCCGGAATTTTCGGTTGGGTATAAATAGCTAAGCTTTGTATCAGCAGTAGTGGGCAACTCGTGGATATTTTCTTTTCATCATTTTGAACAATTTTAGCTAGATTTCAACATTGAATATTCTTATTTTATTTTATAATTCAATTATATGGGTTTTGCTTCATCTATTTATGTGATTTCTTCATTGATTATGAGTAGCTAAACCCATTAGTTAGGGTTGTGGCTCAACCCTAGTGTGGGTAACTAATGGGTTCTCTAAATTCGGGCTTAAATGTTTATGGGCGATGGATATTTGGGTTGATTTATGGTTTTATAGTTAAGATTAGTGGTTGCAAACACTAATTGGTATTCATTGACTTTGGTCCTTCTTGAGAAAGAGGACTTGAGTCTAGAAAATCAACCCAACAAGGAATTGGGATGAAATCATGAGAATTGATAGTCCCAATTATAGGGTTAAACCTCGAGAGAGTAAAACCCTACCTGAGCCCATATTGCTTGTGCAAATTTGACACCCAATTGACCTTGGGAAAGGCAATTAGGCATAGCCACTCAAACTACCGAGAGGTATAGAGTGGTTAACTTTGCAGCATTTGGCTATATCATAATTCCCCGAATAGAATCCGTTAATTACTCTCCTAGGTAGAAGTCATAACCCTAGTGCCTTTATCCAATTAGAAAACAACCCAAAAAGATAATAGTAGTTCAATTGAAATTATTATTAGTATAAATCATAAATATAGTACAAAACCAACAATTATGAAAAGTGTAATCAAGAACACGAACCATTGCTAGATCACTTAGAAACTCACTCCAAATTATAACTCCCTGAGGATTCGATCCCGACCTTTCGGGTAAAAGATGCACCGACCCTCATCTCCCTACTTCAATAGTAGTGTGGGTGAGAGCCGATCAAATATGACAGCTGGATATGATTCTATAAAGAGGTACGGATCAATAAACCTACGGGGTAATCAGCTATGGGAAACCCAACCTAATTGAGACAAAGAATAGACAAGGTCAGATAAATCCGGACAGAGCTACGGGCAGATTCGGAGATCCTCAATTAATGACTCACACGTTATACAACCTTCACGCAACAGTTACGGTTACTCCGTAATGTCCCATTAATGTAATAATTAGTCATTAATGAGCGATCATTGTGAGAGGTAGACGTTATATTAAGAAATTCCCTATATAAGGGAAGAGAATGTAACTTGTAAAGGACATCTGAACGACTAATGCAATACACTATATTTTTCTGAGCATCTTATTATCGTCATTTACTGACTCCTCTTTACTTAATATTATTTCTTTAATTATCAGTAACCCTTGTTCATCCTAAAAATAGATTTGGTCAAAGGATCTAATTCTTTGGTTAAACAAGAGGCACCTCGATTATCAGAGTACAATTTCAGCGATGATGCCTCAGGTATTATTTCCGCCATCAGAAAGATTAAGAATACCAGGTGGCCCAGACCCATACAAACTGACCCTTCTCAAAGGAATCCTAACTTACTGTGTAAATATCACGGTACATATGGGCACATGACCGTGGATTGCAGACAGTTTAGAGAAGAGGTAGCTCGATTATTCAACGAGGGGCACTTTCGGTAATTTCTCAACGATAAAGCCAAAAATTACTTCAGGGAAAGATACGTCAATAGGAATAATGAGCAAGAAGAGTCTCATCATGTTATCCATATGATCATTGGCGGAGTCGACGTCACACACAAACCTGTTTTCAAATGCACCAAAGTGTCAATTACAAGGGAAAAACGGGTTCGAGACTACATGCCTGAAGGCACCCTTACATTCAATGAAGAAGATAACGAGGGCCTCTCTCAGCCGCACAATGACGCACTGTTAATTTCTATTCTGTTAAATAAAGTTCAAGTTAAATGTGTTCTTGTGGATCTAGGTAGCTCGGCGAACATAATCAGGTCGAGGGTCGTAGAGCAGCTCGGGCTGTTAGATCAAATCATACCTGCATCTCGAGTCTTGAATGGTTTCAACATGGAAAGCGAAACAACGAAGGGGGAAATAACCCTACTAGTGAACGTTGCTGGGACTATACATGACACAAAATTGCATGTTATCGAAGCTGAGATGAGGTAAAATGCATAGCTTGGAAGGACGTGGATGCATAGCATGAGGGTTGTGCCATCGACCCTTCATCAAATGATGAAGTTTCCTACAAAGGATGGTGTGAAGACAATGTACGGGGAGCAACCGCGGCAAAGGAGATGTTCGCAGTTCATGATTTGACACCAGTATCAGCACCCTCAACCTCGAAGAAGTTCAACATCAAAGACAAACAGGTGGCTAAATAGCAATCACAATCCACATCCTCGATTGAATCCGAGGAACACGTAGCCAATGATGAAGAAGAGTTCTTCCTTACCCCTCAAGCTTTCATCTCCCTTGAGGAATCAGATGCAACGAAGTCCACGGTCGAGGAACTAGAGCAGGTGATATTGATCGAACATCTACTAGAATGGAAGGTATACCTGGGAACGAGATTAACCCCCGAACTCAGGAAAAAATCAATTCCTTACCGATAACATAGATTGTTTTGCTTGGTCCCACTTAGATATGACAGGAATCCCACCGGAGATAACCACCCATCGGCTGGGTCTCGACCCCAGGTTCAAACCGGTGAAACAAAATAGAAGGCCCCGGTCATAGGTAAAGAATGCATTCATAAAGGACGAGGTAACTACACGTCTCAAAATAGGGTCCATTAGGGAAGTAAAATACCTCGAGTGGTTGGCCAATGTGGTAGTAGTCCCTAAAAAGGGAAACAAACTTAGAATGTGTGTAGATTACAAAGATTTGAACAAGGCATGTCCCAAAGACTCTTTCACATTGCCTAACATCGATTGTATGATCGACGCCACTGCCGGCCACGATATCCTTACTTTTCTCGATGCCTACTCCGGGTATAATCAAATTCAAATGAACCCGGAGGACCAGGAAAAAACTTCATTTATCACGAAATATGGAACATATTGTTAAAATGTAATGCCCTTCGGGCTAAAAAAACGCATGAGCTACATACCAACGCCTAGTTAATAAGATGTTCAGATAACATATAGGCCCATCTATGAAGTTTATATTGATGACATGCTAGTTAAGTCCCTGCGCGCAGAGGACCATTTGATTCATTTGCAGGCAACGTTCGAGATTTTGAGGAAATACAACATGAAGCTCAACCCCGAGAAATGAGTCTTCGGAGTTGGCTCGGGGAAGTTCTTGGGTTTCATGGTGTCGAATAGGGGGATCGAGATTAATCCCAAAAAAATTAAAGCCATCGAAGAAATTACCATCGTGACAGTGTAAAAGTCGTACAACGGCAAACCGGAAGGATAACCGCTTTAGGCCGATTTATCTCGAGGTCGTCGGATCGGAGTCACTAGTTCTTTTCCCTACTCAAAAAGAAGAATGATTTCTCATGGACTCTGGAATGCCATCACACGTAGGAGGAGTTAAAGCGGTACCTGTCGAGCCCACCCCTACTTTACACTCCGAAGGCAGACGAAAAACTTTACTTATATTTGGCTATGTTCGAGGTAGCGGTAAGTGGCGTTTTGGTTCGAGAAGAGCAAGGTACACAATTTCCTGTTTATTATGTAAGCCGAACCTTAGGAGATGATGAAACCAGGTATCCACATTTAGAAAAGTTAGCACTTGCACTAATAAGTGTATCTAGAAAATCAAAACCATATTTCCAATGTCATCCCATATGTGTGTTAACCACGTACCTACTTCAAAATGTTTTGCAGCCCGAGTTGTTGGGAGGATTGGCCAAGTGGGCCATCGAACTTGGAGGGTACGATATCAAATATCAACCGCAAACGACTATCGAGTCTCAAATTTTGGCGGACTTCGTGGCAGATTTTACACTTGCCCTCGTACTCGAAGTAGAAAAGGAACTTCTACTAAAGAGGGGTACATCATCGGGGATATGGACCCTCTTTACAGACGACGCCTTGAATGCGAAAGGGTCCGTGATCGGTATTGTTTTAAAACCGCCTACGGGCAGTGTCATTAGACAATCTATCAAAACTTCTAGATTAACTAACAATGAGGCCGAGTACGAGGCCATGATTGCAGGTCTCAAATTAGCCAAAATCTTGGGACTGAAGGTCATTGAGGCCAAGTGTGACTCTCTTTTGGAGGTAAACCAAGTAAATAAAAGCTTCGACATTCGAGAAGTAGAAAAGGAACTTCTACTAAAGACGGGTACATCATCGGGGATATGGACCCTCTTCACAGACGACGCCTTGAATGTGAAAGGGTCCGTGCTCGGTATTGTTTTAAAACCACCTACGGGCAGTGTCATTAGACAATCTATCAAAACTTCTAGATTAACTAACAATGAGGCCGGGTAAGAGGCCATGATTGCAGGTCTCAAATTAGCCATAATCCTGGGAGAGAAGGTCATTGAAGCCAAGTGTGACTCTCTTTTGGTGGTAAACCAAGTAAATAAAAGCTTCGAAGTTCGAGAAGATAGAATGCAAAGATATTTGGACAAATTGCAAGTAACATTGCACTGCTTCAAGGAGTGGATGCTGGACCATATACCTCGAATGCAAAACAGTGAGGCCGATGCACTTGCGAATTAGGGGTCATCGGTCGAGGAAGATGATATTGTACCGTGGACTGTTGTCCAATTGTCGAGGTCTGTGGTCAAGGAAGTTCATGCTGAGATAAATTCTACAAGTTTGACGTGGGATTCGAGGAATAAATATTTCGAGTATTTAAGGCACGGAAATCTCCCCTCGGATCCTAAGGAGTCAAGAGCCCTACGAGCCAAATCAGCTCGATTCACACTAGATGAAAATGGAACATTGTAGAGGAGGACCTTCGATGGACCATTGGCAGTATGCTTAGGACCGGGGGATACCGATTATGTTTTGCAAGAAATCCACGAAGGTGCTTGTGGAAACCACTCCGGGGCTGACTCTTTGATTCATAAAATAATTAGAGTTGGATATTACTGGGATAGCATGGAAGAAGATACTAAGGAGTTCGTTCGAAAGTGTTTCAAATTCCAAATAGGGGATGGACATTGCAGCCCCCCTGCCAACGGCACCAGGTAAAGCTAAGTTCATTTTGTTTATGATTGACTACTTTTCAAAGTGGGTAGAAGTGCAGGCCTTCGAGAAAGTAAGAGAAAAAGAAGTCCTAGACTTCATATTGGGACCACATCGTGTGTCGGTTCGGGATACCCGCTGAAATAGTATGCGACAATGGGAAGCAGTTTGTCGGCAGCAAGGTGACAAAGTTCCTCGAAGAGAACAAAATAAAAAGGATTTTATCGACGCCGTATCACCCAAGCGCAAATGGCCGGGCCGAGTCCACGAACAAAACTATTATCCAAAACTTGAAGAAGAGGTTGAATGATGCTAAAGGGAAATGGAGAGAAGTGGTGCCCGAGGTACTGTGGGCATATCGAACAATGTTGAAATCAAGCACGGGGGGAACTCAGTTCTCTTTGGTGTATGGGTCCGAAGCTTTGATTCCGGTCAAGGTCGGGGAACCTAACGTCATGTTTGAACAGACTATCGAGGATTCAAATTACGAGGCTATGAACACTTGTCTCGAATTACTAGATGAAAAACGAGAAGCTGCACTTGTTCGAATGGCCGCACAAAAGCAAATGATCGAGAGGTATTATAATAGAAGGGAGCACCTTCGCCACTTCAGAGTCGGGGACTTAGTTCTAAATCCACCCTCATACTCGAGACCCAAATGAAGGGAAGCAAGGCCCAAACTGGGAAAGGACCGTACCGAGTCATCGGAGTCGTCGAAAAGGGATCTTACAAACTTAGAACAATGGAAGGCGAACAACTACCAAACAATTGGAATGTGTCACTACTCAAATGATATTATTGCTAAGGTATGGCTTTCTTCTTTTTCCATTTATATTCGAGACTAACTCATTGCAGGTGTTCGATCGAAGACAACAGGACACCCTTCAACTCGAAGACCATAGGTTTTAAAGCATGTGTTGCACTCTTTTTCCCTTAGATTGAGTTTTGTCCCAAATGGGTTTTTTCCGACAAGGATTTTAACAAGAAACAATCATATTATACCTAAGGGGAATTCAACAAGTATCCAAGGCTTATTTTCAATCAACCTCGAATACTAGGGGGCATCACCCTCGGGGACTAGCATTTTTGAGGAAAATCCTTCACGCCTAAGAAGGTCTCGATAGGAAAACCTTGTAATGGGTCAAACAGTCAAAAAGAACCGTGTCCATATAGAATAATCGAGCCTCGAAGGCAAAACGTGTACACATGCACGAGCTATTTGAGGAAACACCCTTTCTATTAAACACTTTGTGTCTTGAAGAAATTTGTTACTCCATACTTATGATCCTATACGAGAAAAGGCTCAAGAGCCAAAACACAAGTACATCTCGACTACTCGGGGACTACCATTGGCTGTCAAACACATTCGAAATATGCAAACTTAAACTCGTACGACCTCAAAGAGGCACCCCTCGACATAAAGGCCAAGGCCATCACACTCGGGGACTAACATTTTTAACAAGTTTGAAATATCATCGGGAAATAATTCCAAAAGACATACCCGAAGGCTACAACCATATTAAAGACTATGGTCACATGAAAAGTCCACGACCAAAATAACGCGACACAGAGACGTCCGACTTCCGCCATAATCTAAGGCCTTCAAACACTTTGAAAAACCGGTTAAATAAGGCTACCCTCGGCAAAACATGGGCTTCGATAAAATTAATAACATCAGACTTTGAGATGTTAAATCACCTCAACGCAAACGAGCTAGGAAAATCGGGGTTCTGACCATTGAACCCTTGAAAAACCCAATGGATATAAAAAAATATATGCTAAGGAATGAATTTTTTTTAAGTCTTTTGCCGAAAAGGAAAAAATTATAGCCGATTTTTAAGAGCCTAAGGACCGATACAAAAGAGCCTAAGGGCCGATGCATTAAGGGTTCGAACCCTCATCCGAACCCAAGGGTTAGATCGCCCTGAGCCCAAACATACATTATTGACTATGGTCTAAAACTTGTCACTATTCAACGCTAAAGGTATATACCTCGAAGGCTCGAGCCTCATTCGAATCTGGTCGCCACAAAGAAACCATTCAAGAAGGAATCTCGAATACATAACTCGAAGAATGAAATTATTACGAAAAATATAAGGCAAGGAAGATTGAGAAAGAAATCAAGAAAATTTCTTATTTTATGTACATTCAAAAGATGATATGTACAGAGAGTTCAACAAAAAGCAAATACAAAAAAAAAGTTCCTATCTAGACTGAGGGGGCATCCCCCCTGAGGACAGCTTCTTCGCCCAGAACTGCCTCCCCCTCGGGGGCAACCTCTTCATCGGGAGTAGCCTCTTCTTCGAACCCTTCTTCATCTCCGGATCCTCCTTGGCCACCTTCGACATCATTATCATCATCATCGAAGGTGAGAACAAACTTGGCATCGACTTCATCTTCCTTAGCTTGGGTTATTTCCTCATAAAGATCGAAGCCCCTGGCATGGATCTCCTCGAGAGTCTCCCTCCGAGATTGGCACTTGGCATAGTCATTCCTTCATTTTTCCCGAGAAACAGCTTCTCTCAACTCCGTTGGAGCGGCTAAGGTATCCCTGCGACCATTTTATCTGCCGTAATCTGAGTCTTCTTGGCCTCGGCCCTGGCTTCAGCAATTTCGGCTTTGGCCTTTGCAAGACTAGCCTCGAGTTCAACAATGTTTTTGGCCTGGGCCGAACTGCTCTCTTGGGCGTTCCGAAGCTGAGTCACGACAACAGATAATATTGTCAATGCAGTTTCCTTCGCTGCAACCAGGATGTCCATATTTTCTTTCCATCTGTTGCACTCAGCGTTAACCTGGCCAACCTCACCTCGAAGCCGCTCCAGTATCTCCACCTTCTGCTGCAGCTGAGATATCGAAGTGTTAGCTTCCGAAGTCGGGAGGGGAAGTCCGTACTTTTTCAAAATAATAGTTACCTGCTTCTCAAGATCATCCTCATATTCTCGAGCCTTGTCCAATTTCGACCGAAGGTTTTTCAGTTACTCCTCCTTTTGATCGCAAAGAAGCCTCAGGGTTTTCTCTTCGCCCAAGGACTTATTCAGCTCGCCCTCGTATTGGCTTAGCTCGACCTTGAGCTTGATAAATGACTATAAAGAAAAGGGAATGATCAGTCAAGCGAGGAAGGAAATTGCAACAATAAGGAAATTGCATTATTAAAAAATTAAAACTTACACTGGAGAAGAAACGTTAGGCCTCTTCGAAGATCGAGGACGCGTCATCAAGATTGGAATCATCGACCCCAATGAAGCAACCCCGGAAAGGATCATCCTCACTGGGGGATCCACCTAACTCGGGCGTCCTCAAGGCCCGAGCATCTCTAATGGCGTCCTCGGAATAGGCCAGGAGAAATGGGGAATGACCTGCTGTCATGGCCTCGGGAAGATCCCCCGAGGTGCTCTGCTCGTTCACAGGAGCTTCGGAACTTTCCCCTTTCAGAGTGCTATCAAAAGGTTGAGAAACAACCACGACGTCAGGCGACATAGGGTCTTCATCCTTGTTTTCCTTCGAAGTACCTTCATTACGACTAAGGGCTTTGGTTTCGATGGGTTTGGTGGTCTTGTTGGATTTTTTGGTTCGGGTCACCAAAGTCGAACCCTCAACCTCGTTGTTTTAATCATCGATGAGCTGGTGGACTGAGTCTATGTCCACATTGATGACGACATTCCTCCTACGCCTCCGATCGGGCTCCACTTTGTTTTGAGGATCTTCGGGCTTCGAGTAGCTCTTCCTTTTATTGTCCTTTATTGGCTTCGAGATTAGAGACTCGATCTTTTCCCCCGAAGGGGGGCGGCCTTATCTCGAAGAACTCTCCAATGCCTACAACAATGAAGTTAAGTGTTAGAAAGGGAGCATTCCTGGCAAAGAAGAAAGTATCAAAATACTTACCATGGTGTTTAGCTTCCCACATGCCCTTCGATAAGTCACGCCTCTTGCGTTTGTCATATAACGAGGTGGCA
Source organism: Nicotiana undulata (assembly GCA_005239495.1). Taxonomy (NCBI): domain Eukaryota; kingdom Viridiplantae; phylum Streptophyta; class Magnoliopsida; order Solanales; family Solanaceae; genus Nicotiana; species Nicotiana undulata. The sequence goes on along the minus strand of ML268578.1, from coordinate 1,507 downwards.
ACTAGCTTACGAACCTAGTCCTCGAGATCAAGGATCGCATTAGGCATCCATGGGACCGCTGCGGAAAAAAGGAAGGAACATTATGCAAATTTTAACAAAATTACAGAAAATTACTAAGGAAAGGGGCTCCACTCACGTTCTAAGTTCCACTCCTCGGGGAACGACATATTATCCTCGGGGATGACATTGATGGTCCTCACCCGGATGAGCCGGCTCATCCAACCTCGATCTTTATCTTTGTCATTACTGGCAAAGAAGGATTTAGTCGATCGACATTGAAGTTTAATCAGTCGTCGGAAGAGTTGAGGCCGGTATAAGCAGATGAGATGGCTAAGGGTAAACTCGAGCCCCTCGGCCTTGTTGACAAAGAATAATAGCATTATTACTATCTGCCAAAAAGACGAGTGGATTTGGCCTAGGGTGACTGTCGCGCCCCCCTTTTTTCTTAAGCGGAGATCGAGTGCATGACATTTGTCACGCCCCAAACCTTGGGAGGCGTGGCTGGCACCCGGTGCCAAACTGGCCCGAGCGAACCACTTTGTAACTCGTTCATTCCTTTTGTAACTATCATGGCCAACATGGCCACAACTCGTAATGTACAATTGCAAGTGGAAAAAAAACACTGTATCACTAAACCATTTTTTTAAAAACATGAATACATACGGGCCGTCATGGCCTCTGACATACTGTACATAATAAACCTATGTCTACAAAGCCTCTAAGATTATTTGACCACAAACGGGACAGGGTACCGGCCTACCCATCAGTCTGTAGCAAAACTCTGACACGATGACTCATAGACTCGGCTGCACTCCGAATGAAGTGGAGTCTTACCGATCCTTCGCTGAATGCCAATCTCATCTACTATGAGGGCTCATCAAACGGGTTATCTATACCTGCAGGCATGAATGCAGCGTCCCCAACAAAAGGACGTCAGTACGAATAATGTACTGAGTATGTAAGGCAAAAAAGCATAAATAAGAACAGCAATGTAAAGAGAGATGTAGGAGATACAACCTGTAGCATCTGAGTGCTTCTAAGAGACAGTAACATGAAATGCCTGATACATATATATACATAATCTTTTAAAAACATCCGCCTCTGTGGGCATCATCATCATCATATAAAATTCGCCTCTGTGGGCATCATCATCATCATATCATACCCGGCCTCAAAGAGGACTCGGTAAACCCAACTGATCAGTGGTTGCACAATAGGTGACATACCCGGCAGACTATAGCGCATCTCGGTAGAGTAAAATAAATACGTATATATACAACGCATGCAGAACTCAATGGAATCATATTTTGAACCTTTCGGATTGACGTAAGGTCGATATTCTCTGTACACATTATTAGGACTAACTCCTCATCAAGAATCTTATAAGAATCAAGAAGTACCAACAACATTGATAACATAATAATAAGAAAAACAACCTCAACACCAATTGTTCCATAAAAAGGGAAACAATGTAAGTACTGCTAGCTTCTAAGAGTAGAGTATCTTT